>ML361915.1:0-33930 GCA_005239505.1 Nicotiana paniculata | reverse complement strand
AGAGAGAGAGAGAGAGAGAGAGAGAGAGAGAGAGAAAGAGAGAGAGAGAGAGATGGGGTTTCACGCTGCAACAAGCCTTATGACTGTATTATTTGAGCTCGTCACTACTTTCATACCACATTTTAGAATTGTTACTTATTGAGTTGGTTGTACTCACTCTCACCCTGCACTTTGTGTGCAAATCTAGGTGTTTCCGAGTACGGTGGTTGATGCTTCCTGACAGTTCATCAATTTAGAGATCATCGAGGCAGCTTCCTTGGCATCCGCAGTCCTTGAATCTCCTCCTTTAACTTTTAGTCTTGTTTATATCGTTCTACTTTCCTAGACAGTGTTCCATTGGTTAGAGTGTGTTGTTATGTAGATGCTCATGTACTCCGTGAAACCCAGATCTTTTCGGTAGAATTTTGTTCTGAGTTACGATGTTTATATCTAATTTTTACGGGATTATCACTTATTTAAATTTATTTCATTATATTTGAATTTTAAAATATGGTATGTGTGAGATGCCAGCTTGCCTAGTACCATGATAGGATACATCACAACATGTTAAGTTTTGGGTCATGACAAGTTGGTATCAAAGCCTAGGTTACATAGGTCTCACGAGTCATGAGCCTGTTTAGTAGATTCTTTCGGATCGGTATGGAACGTCTATTTTATCTTCGAAAGGCTTCCGAACACTTAGAAAACTTCATATTCTTGTATTCTTGTCGTGTGTATTTGTTGATTCCAGGAAATGAATTTCTATTATTCTATTCTCTCATAGATGGTGAGGACACGTGCTATCGGACTGGACGAACAACCACCAGTACCACCAGCTAGGGCCACGAGAGATCGGAGTCGCGATAGGGGCAGAGGTGCATCTCGTATAGTAGCTAGAGCAGCACCTGAAGATCCACCAGTTGCCCTAGCTCAGGACAGGTCCCAGATGTAGTTGAGCCGGTGGGACCAACTCAGGCACTACCTGTGCCTATTGTGATTCCAGGCCTTCAAGAGGCTCTGGCCCAAATATTGACCATTTTCACTGGCCTTGCTCAGGCGGTCTCAGTTCCGGCCGCAACAACCACTTCCCAGGATGGAGGAGGTACTCAAACTCCAGCCGCCCGTACTCCAGAGCAGGTGATCTAGGGAATCTAGACACTTGGGGTACCACCAGCCCAGACGGTTATAGTTGCTCAAGACCAGGTGAGTCCCGTTATGACTGATGATGAGCAGAGGAAACTAGAGAGATTTAGGACACTCCAACCTCCATTATTCAGTGAGGCTGAGTCTGAGGATGCCCAGGACTTATTGGATAGGTTCTGGAAGATTCTTCGCACGACATGTATTCTGGAGACCAGTGGGGTCTCATTCACTACTTTTCAGTTTACTGGGGCTGCCTTCAGGTGGTAGGAGGCTAATGAGAGGTGCAGCCCGGTTTATGCAGCACCAATTACATGGTAGGAGTTCTCCGTTCTTTTCTTAGAGAAGTTCATACCACAGTCTCGTACGGAGGAGCTACACAGACAGTTTGAGCAGCTACGTCAGGATGGCATGTCTGTGATCCAGTATGAGATGAGGTTTCAGAGTTGGATAATCACGCAGTTTGGTTGGTTCCCACCAAGAGGGAGAGGATTAGGAGGTTCATTGGTGGCCTTAACTATCAGTTGCATTTTCTTATGACTCGGGAGAGGGTATCCGGTGCTACGTTCGATGAGGTGGTTGATATTGACCGGCAGATAGAGATGGTCCATAGTCAGAAGCATGAGGAGAGAGAGGCCAAGAGACCTCGTGGTTCATGTGGTTTCAGTGGTGTCCCTTTTGGGGGTTAGTTCCACCATAAAAAGGGTCGTCCTTAGAGGACCGCTCAGATGACTCGTCCAGTTCATTGTGGTGCATCATCTACCCATGGTTCATATAGTGCCCGTTCGGGTCAGTCATCTCTTAGTTCTCTCCCAGCTCAGAGTTCGTCCCGTTCTCCTTCAGTTCGGGGTTCATCTGCATCGAGTTCTTCTAGCGGGTATTACATTTCTCGGGGACCGATCCAGTCCCACCACCATTCTCGCATCGGGGTTGCTACGCGTATGAAGAGCTTGGTTATATAAAGAGGCAATGTCCCCGCCTCTTGGGAGACCCGGTTTAGCATAGGGGCCAGACTATGACTTTAGCACCAGTTACATCACCACCCGCTCAGGCAGCTCAGGGTGGGGCTCAGGCAGCTCGGGGGAGGCCAATCAGGTGGCGGTCAGGCTTGATTTTATGCTATTCCTGCCAGGCTAAATGTCATTGCTTTAAACAAAGTGATCACATGTATTGTCTCAGTATGCCACAGGGATGCGTCTATATTGTTTGACCTTGGTTCCACTTATTTATATGTATCATCGTATTTTTCTCATTATCTAGATATGCCCCGTGAGTCCTTAGTTTCATCTGTTCATGTATCTACGCCAGTGGGCGATACTATTGTTGTGGATCGTGTATATCGATCATGTGTAGTGACTATTGGGGGATTGGAGACTAGAGTCGATCTCTTATTGCTTAGTATGGTCTATTTTGACATGATCTTGGGTATGGATGGGTTGTCTCCATGTCATGCTATTCTGGACTTTCACGCTAAGATCGTGACGTTGGCGATCCAGGATTGCCAAGGATCGAGTGGAGAGGTTCTCTAGATTATGTTCCCAATAGGGTGATTTCTTATTTGAAGGCCCATTGGATGGTTGGGAAGGAATGTCTGTCATATTTGTCCTTTGTAAGGGATGTTGGTGCTGATACTCCTACTATTGATTATGTTCCGGTGGTGCGAGACTTTCCGGATCTGTTTCCTGCAGACCTGCCGCTCGATAGGGATATTGACTCTGGTATTGACTTGGTGGCGGGCACTCAGCCCATTTCTATTCCTCCATATCGTATGGCACCAGCTGAGTTGAAGGAATTGAAAGAGAAACTTCAGGAACTTCTTGATAAATGAATTATTAGGCCTAGTGTGTCGCCTTGGGGTGCACTGGTTCTATTTGTGAAGAAGAACGATGGTGCTATGCAGATGCGCATCGACTATAAACATTTGAAAAAAATTACAATCAAGAACAAGTATATCCTTTCCCGCGCATTGATGATCTATTTGACAAGCTTTAGGGATCGAGGGTGTTCTCTAAGATTGATTTGAGGTCTGGGTATCACTAGTTAAAGATTCGTGACTCGGATATTCTATAAGACGACATTCAGGAGCCGTTATGGTCATTATGAGTTCCTAGTGATGTCTGTTGAGCTGATCAACGCCCCAGCAACAATTATGCATCTAATGAATTGTGTATTTAATCCTTATCTTGACTTGTTTGTCATAGTATTCATTGATGATATCCTGGTGTACTCTCGTAGCTAGGAGGATCATGCCCAGCACTTGAGGATTGTGTTACAGCAGTTGATGGAGGAAAAGCTTTATGCCAAGTTCTCAAAGTGTGAATTTTGGCTTAGTTCGGTGGAGTTCTTGGGGCACGTGGTGTCTCGTGAGGGGATTAAGGTGGATCCGAAGAAGATAGATGCGGTTCAATTTTGCTCCAGACCGTCCACATCTACAAATATTCGGAGCTTTCTTGGTTTGTCTAGCTATTATCGTTGCTTCATGGAGGGTTTCTCGTCTATTGCATTGCCTTTGACCAAATTGACCCAGAAGGGTCCTAGTTTCAGGTGGTCGGATGAGTGTGAAGAGAGCTTTCAGAAGCTCAAGGCTGCCTTGACCACAACTCCAGTTCTAGTTCTTCCTTCATCTTCAGGCTCTTTCACAGTGTATTGTGATGCTTCTCGGATTGGTTTTGGGTGTTTATTGATGCAGGGGGTAGATTAATTGTTTATGCTTCACGTCAGTTGAATCCCCATGAGAAGAACTACCATGTCCACGATTTGGATTTGTTGCCATCGTTCATGCATTGAAGATTTGGAGGCATTATCTCTACGGTGTGTCTTGTGAGGTATTTACGGATCATCGGAGTCTCCAGCACTTGTTCAAACAAAAGGATCTAAATTTGAGACAGCGGAGATGGTTAGAATTGCTAAAGGACTATGATATTAGTATTTTGTATCATCCAAGGAAGGACAATATTGTGGCCGATGTCTTGAGTAGAAAGGCGGCGAGTATGGGTATCCTTGCATTCATTCCTGTTGGTGAGAGACCACTTGCATTTGAGGTTAAGGCCTTACCAATCATTTCGTAAGATTAGATGTTTCGGATACCATTCGTGTTCAATCTTATGTGGTTTCTCGGTCTTCCTTATATGATTGCATTAGATAGCGAAAGTATGATGATCCCCACTTTCTTGTCCTTACGGACACGATTCAACATAGTGATTCCAGGGATGTTACTATTGGGGATGATGGGGTGTTGAGGATGCAGGATCGGATCTGTGTGCCTAACATAGATGGGCTACGTGATTTGATTCTTGAGGAGGCTCATAGTTTGCGGTATTCTATCCATCCTCATGCGGCAAAGATGTATCAGGACTTGAGGCAGCACTATCGATAGAGGAGGATGAAGAAGGATATAATGGGCTTTGTATCTCGGTGCCTAAACTGTCAGCAGGTGAAGTATGAGCATCAAAGATCGGGTGAATTGCTTTAGAGGCTTGAGATTCCAAAGTTGGAAATGGGAGCATATCACCATGGATTTTGTAGTTGGGCTCCCATGAACTTCGGGGATGTTTGATGATATTTGGGTGATTGTGGATAGGCTGACCAAGTTCGTGCACTTTATTCCAATTGGGACTACTTATTCTTCATAGCGATTGGCTGAGATTTACATCCGCGAGATTGTTCACCTTCATAGTATGTCGGTGTCCATCATTTCATATCGGGGAACGTAGTTTACATTGCAGTTGTGGAGAGCCGTGCAGCGAGATTTGGGCACCCGGGTTGAGTTGAGCATAACATTTCACCCTCAAATGGACGGATAGTCCGAGCGCACTATTCAGATATTGGAGTATATGTTACGCACTTGTGTAATAGATTTTGGGGGTTCTTGAATCAGTTTCTGCCGCTCACGGAGTTTGCCTACAATAATAGCTACCAGTCGAGCATTCAGATGGATCCATATGAGGCTTTGTATGGGAGACGGTGTCGATCTCGGTGGGTTGGTTTGAGCCAGGTGAGGCTAGGCTATTAGGTACTAACTTGGTTCAGGATGCTTTGGACAAGGTTAAATTTATTCAGGATCGGCTTCGCACGGTGCAGTCTAGACAGAAGAGTTACACCGATCGAAAGGTTTGTGATGTTGCTTACATGGTTGGGGAGAAGGTATTGCTCAATATTTCACCCATGAAGGCTGTTATGAGGTTCGGGATGAAGGGCAAGTTGAGCCCTCAATATATTGGGTTGTTTGAGGTACTTCAGAGGATTGGAGAGGTGGCTTACAAGCATGCCTTGCCACCTAGTTTGTCGAGTGTTCATCTACTGTTTCATGTATCTATGCTCTGGAAGTATGTTGGAGATTTGTCTCATGTTTTGGATTTCAGCATGATTCAGTTGGATATTGGTTTGACTTATGATGTGGAGTCGGTCGCCATTTTGGTTTTGCAGGTTCGAAAGTTGAGGTCATAGGACATAACTTCAGTGAAGGTGCATCGAAAGCTCAGCCAGTTGAGGAGGCTACTTAGGAGACCTAGTGGGAGATGCGGAGCAGATATTCACGCCTATTTGAGACTCCAGGTACGTTTCTAGACCCGTTCAGGGATGAACGTTTATTTAAGAGGGGGAGAATGTAACAATCCGGCCGGTTATTTTGAGAGTTGTAGCCCAGTTACTACTCATTTTATGCTTATTAGTTGCTATGTAACTTGCCAAGGTATTTGAATCGGGTCCGGAGAGGTTTCAGAATGAGATGAGACACTTAATCTCAAGGTTGGGAGCTTAAGTTGAAATGGTTGACCGAATGTCGACTTGTGTGTAAAGCACTCTAGAATGGAGTTTTGATGGTTCTGTTAGATCCGTTGGGTGATTTTAGACTTAGGAGTGTGTCCGAATTGTGAATTGGAGGTCCGTAGTTGAATTTGGCTTGAAATGAAGAAAGTTGGAAATTTTGAAGTTTGACTGAGAGTGGACTTTATGGTTACCAGGATCATATTGGGGTTCCGCGAGTTGGGGTAGGTCCGTGGTGTCATTTGTGACTCCTGTGCAAAATTTGAGGTCAATCGGACGTGATTTGATAGGTTTCGACATCGAATGTAGAAGTTGGAAGTTCAAAAGTTCATTAGGCTTGAATCGATGCATCATCTGTGATTTTAGTGTTGTTTGATGTGATTTGAAGGCTTGACTAAGTTCGTATCATGTTTTAGGACTTGTTGTTATATTTGGTTGAGGTCCTGGGGGACTTGGGTTGGTTCCAAATGGTTAATGGATCGAATTTGGAGTTTGGGAGATTGCTTGAAGCACCAGTTCTGGTGCAATCGCACCTGCGAAGCCGCATGTGTATGCCATCCACCGCAGAAGCATCCATGAGTGGAGCTGGGCAGTGCTCGCAGGTGCGAAGAGCTTGACGGCACCTGCGAGGTCACATGTGCGAAGTGATGAACGCAAAAGTGGAAATGGGAAAGGGAGCTGGCTCCGCAGAAGCGTTAGTGTGCTCGCTGGCGCAGGTCAACAAGCGCTGAATTTTGGTCTGCAGATGCTAAGCCAATCGCAAGAGTGGATGCTTTGGTTTCACCAGCGAAGTCGCACGTGCGGGTAAGTTGTCGCAGGTGCGGAAAGCCTGGGAAATGTATTAAATCGAGGGTTCAGTGATTTTTTCATCATTTTAGACATTTCAAGCTCGGGATTAGGTGATTTTTGAGAGGGATTTCGAAGGGATTCTTGAGGTAAGTTTGGTATGGTTGTACTCATGGTTGAATGGGATTCCGGATTTTTTGACTTTTGTTGGATTTTGAGACGTGGGCCTTGAGGACTTGCTTTTGAGTTGAATTTTTTACTTTTGATTAAGAACTCAGTATTTTCTTATTTAATTGATTCCTTTGGCTTGTGTTGATTATATCGAATTGTTTATGGCTATATTCGAGGCAATCGAAGCCCGTTTCGCGAGGCAAGGGCTTGCTGGAGTAGAGTTTTGCATAGTTTGAGGTAAATAACACTTCTAAGCTTGGTTTTGAGGGTATGAAATCCCGAATTTCATGCTATGTGGTTTATGTTGAGGTGATGCGCGTGTTAGGTGACGAGCATGTGGGCGTGCACCGTAGAAACTGTGATTCACTGGAACTGCGTAGCTATTTTATTTGAATATTTTTTGTACACTATGTGTTAGAGCACTTGAGCTGTTATTCATGCTAGAAATCATGTTTAGGCTATATGCTGGTACTATTGGGACCCACAATGGTCGTTCTTTGTTATTGAGTTATCTTTAATTGCAGTTGTGTACTCAGTCAGATTCATCATTACGTGCCATACCTCAGTCTCTGTTATCGTATATTTTCAAATCTCGTATCATTGTTTAGGGTTGCTTAGCTTGGGTATTGTGAACCCGAGAGACTGGAGATATTGGTGACTGAGTTGGGGCCTGAGTGCCATGATGCGATTGATATCTATATATATATATATATATATATATATATATATATATATATATATATATATATATATATATATATATATATATATATATATATATATATATATATATATATATATATACGTGGATCGGATTGCACGCCGCAACAAGCCATATATATATATATATACATATATATATATATATGGGGGGGCATCGGGTTGCACGCCACAACAAGCCTTGCGGCTATATATCTGTGGACCAGTTTGCGCACCACAACAGGCTTTATGGCTATACGTGGATCGGGCTGCATAGCGCAACAGGTATCGTACATTGCCGGGTGACTGAGTGTGACGGGCGAGAATTGAGATGAGCAGATTGAGTGCTCTAAGAGTGTGAGTACTTGGGATTTCAGTGTGTTGTATCACATATGGTTTTCACATTGGCATAGAGCTATAGAGACGTCATACTCTTCTTATCAATCATATATGGCATATATTATCTGTGTTAAACTTAACTGTTGAACCTTGAAGCATGCCTATTTTTCTGTATTGTTACACTCTGTATCTTTACTGTATTGTTTGAGCTCGTCACTTCTTTCAGATCACAGATTAGACTTGTTACTTATTGAGTTGGTTATACTCACACTTCACCCTGTACTTCGTGTCCAGATCCAGGTGTTTCCGAGCATGTTGTTGCTAATTCCTGACAGTTTATCAGTTCGGAGATCAACGAGGTAGATACCTTGGCGTCCGCAGTCCTTGACTCTCCTCCTTTATCTTTTAGTCTTGTTTATACTATTGTACTTTCCTAGACAGTGTTCCATTGGTTAGAGCATGTTTTTATGTAGATGCTCAAGTACTCCGTGACACCCGAATCTTTTCGGGAGAATTTTGTACTAAGTTACGATGTTTATATCTAGTTTTTACGAGATTATCACTTTTTAAAATTTATTTCAGTATATTTGGAATTTAAAATGTGGTATATGTGAATGTCGGCTTGCTTAGTACCATGATAGGCGCCATCACGACATGTTGAGTTTTGGATCGTGACAAATACTCAAAAATATTATTGACAAATTTAAATAATACCTGAATATATTTAGCAACAAAATTTAGTGAATATTAAATTTCAGGATTAGAAAAAACTGTATTATAATTTTTCATATTAAGTAAGGTTATTCCTTCAAATAGTAAACTAGTAAAATGTCACATGAAAATGTAAAAATACTAAATAATGAATAATGCAACAATTCATTATTGCAAAAAAGAGATGTTCTGACGATGGTTTATTTTCTCTCGGTGCACTTTGACTAAAGTGCACTGGCCATGGGGATAGGGCGCGTTCCATCTCAAAAGGATCTAATGGCGAAGGAAACAACAACTAAGTACAATCTACATCGAGGACAACGAGCTCAAAGCAGCCAATTGATAGAAACCCTAGGTGAAAAGGAAAGCAATGTAACAATATTTCGTGCAGGAGAATCAAGAAGGAAGGCAAATTGAAAGCAATTCAACCAAGGAATGAGATAGTACAATCAATAAATAGGTAGCAAAGTCCTTCGAGCGGCGGGAATAAGTCTTGAGCTGATCAGATGGAGGAGGAAATCGAGCAGCCAATGAAGCAGAGTTAGATTTGAGAGAATTTTGACATCTCAAAACTATCAAATGATGGATTCAAACTTGAGTATGTAGCTCCTAAAGTGCAAGGTGAGCCACCATGGGAGCTTGTCCTTTATTTCCTGTACTCAATGGGTATATACAGAGGATTTGGGCCAAACATGGGATCAACAAAATTTCAATGCTAAAAAATAGGATTGCACTAGTGTGGTTTGATACAGAATTGGGGAAAAATGAAGCAATTCAGGGAGGAATATATCACTTTGATAATAATCCATTCATTGTAAAAGCGTGGTGCCAAAGCATGGAGTTTACGAGAGAAGAATTATACACTGTGCTGATTTGGATAAAGTTTCCTGGATTGGACTTCAAGTATTGGAGTCCAAAAGTCCTAAGCAAGATAGTTAGTCTGATTGGAAAGTCGTTGACGGTAGACCAAAATATAGAGAAGAAGATAGGGCTCAATTTTGCCCGCTTACTTATAAAGGTAGAAATGGATAAATAATTACCAGACTGCATTCTATTTAGAAATAAGAAAGGATCAGCGGTAGAACAAAAGGTGATCTATGACTGGAAGCCAACATTATGCAAATTCTGCAAGAAGTATGGACATTCAGAAGCACAATACGGGAAGAAGAAGGGACAAAAAACATATATGCAAGAAGAAAAGACAACACAAGAAGGAAAGGGGATTGCCAAACCAAATTATAAAGATCCAAAGGAGAAGCAGCAAGTTTAACAAAGTGGTGTAAGACAAAAAGAAATTCTCATGAAAGAGAAAATACAAGAACAACCAAACTCTGGATGAATAATACCATCAAGAGGACATGCATGGAGGATTCAATATGAGCAGATACAATAGGTGACAAGTAGCAATACCTTTCAGGTTCTCCACAAGACCAAACTTGATTGTAGTGTTACAACTAATGAAGGAGATAATGTGGGAGGCTAATCTATTCCTCATTCAGGGAATGATTAATATGCTTTGCTGGAATGTTAGATGGCTAAATGCCCCTAATAAGTAAAGGGAGGTCAAACTTCTTTGCAATGTTGAAAATTTTAATCTAGTAGGATTGTTGGAGACAAAGTAAAAAGTAACAACTTTGAGAAAATAGCCAATAGTATGTTCAGTGGATGGAATAACATAAATAACTTCGGAGATCATTACAATGGAAAAATCTGAATAAGTTGGAGGCCAGAATACCTTAATATACAACTTATGATGACAAATCAAATAATTACCTTTGTGAGGTAACATACATTCCTATGCAATTGAGGTTTATGGTATCAGTAGTGTATGCACATAACACTAGAGAGGAAAGGAAGGAACTATGGGCACTAGTGCAGCAAAGCTCAACATGTCAGTAACCTTGGTTAATCTTAGTATATTTCAACTCTGTATTGAATATTGAAGATATCAGTTACATGGGCAAAAATTATGGATTTTCAGAATTGTGTGGATACATGTGGTCTAATTGAGCTCTCTCAACAAGGTCAAAAGTACACCTGGAGTGATAAAAGTGGTGATCATAGAATTTTCTCTAAAATAGATAGGATGTTTATTAATGAATTTTGGTTAATATAAATACTATGCCTGCATATAGGGAAACTTTCCTACTTGAAGGAATCAGTGATCATTGCACAGATAAGGTGAAGCTAAATGAGATAAACTTCAGAAGGAGGAGAGCTTCCTATTATAGCAATATTTGGGCACAACACCCCTTATTCCTTAAAAAGGTCAGGGAAGTATGGGATGTACAGATTGATGGCTGTAGAATGTATCAAATAGTGCAAAAATTAAAACAACTAAAAAGGAAGTTGAAAGAGTTGAAAGAGTTGAATAAGCAACAGTTCAATAACATAGTGAAAGAAGCAGATGAGGTGTAACAACCTGGCCGGTCGTTTTGAGAGTATTAGCCCCGGTCTCTTATTTACTACTTTCCCCGTATCTTCTTTGGCATATGTGACTTGCCGGGAGGTTTTGTTTGTGGTTTCGGAGTGATTTGGGACACTTAGTCCCTAAAACAGAAGCTTACGTTCTAGGATTTTGACCATAGTTGGAACTGTGTGAAGACAACTCCGAAATGGAGTTTCATTGGTTTATTTAGCTCCACTGGATGATTTTGGCCTTAGGATCATGTTCAGATTGTGAATTGGAGGTCTGTAACTGAATTAGGCTTGAAATGGCGAAAGTTGAATTTTTGGGAAGTTTAACCAGAAGTGGAATTTTTGATATCGGGGTTAGATTCCGATTCCAGAAGTTAGAGTAGGTCCATAATTTCAATTATGACTTGTGTGGAAAATTTAGGGTCAATCGGACGTGATTTGATTGGTTTCAGCATCGGTTGTAGAAGTTTGAAGTTTCAAAATTCATTAAGTTTGAATTGGAGTGCAATTTGTGTTTTTAGCATTGTTTGATGTGATTTAAAGGCTCGTCTAAGTTTGTATAATGTTTTAGGAGTTGTTGGTAGGCTTGGTTGAGGTCCCGGGGGCCTCAAGTGGATTTCAGATGGTTAACAGATTGCAAATTTGGACTTAGAAGGTTGCTGAAGTTTTCTGGAATCTGTGATCTGGTTTCCTTATACGCGATCGCGTAGGCTAAGCTGTGCAGTGGAAGGTTTTGTTCTTCGCATGCACGACCAGGAGTATGTGAGTGGGTAGTTGTGTGAAGTGGTGTTTCACGAACGCATGGACAAGGTCGCGTTCGCGTAGTATTTATGAGGCAAAAGTTGGGCCACGCGCTTTGATCATCACGAATGTGTGGGGTAGTCCGCGATCGTGTAAGTCTGAGGGCCAGTTCATCGCGTTGGCGTAAGGTTAATTTCTGGGGCCTCTGAGTTGTGCTTCACGATCGCGAGGCTATTTCTGCGATCGCGATAAAGGAACACCTGGGCAGATTTAAACATTTCAAAATCGAGGATTTGCCATTTTCTTCATAACTTGATATAGAGAGCTCGGATTTGGACGAAATTTTGAGGGATTTTCAGAGGCATCGATTGGGTAATGATTATTCACTTGTTTTTAGTTATATACCACTAATCTATCATTAATTCCATCCTTTAATTTCGGATTTGGGTTGAGAAAATTGGGAAAAAAGGGGAAAAGTTCTTCAACTAAGTTTTTGGGTTTTGATTGATTTTGACGACGGTTTTGAGTAATTGTGGTACGAGTGAACTCCTGATTGAATGAGTGTTTGTATTTTGTGAGTTTTACCCGATTTCGAGAAGTGGTCTGTGTCGACTTTTTGGGGCAAATTTCTAATTTTTTGCTAAAGTCTTGATTTCATTAATTAGATTAGTTTCTTATAGTTATACTTATGGTATGTAATTTCTTTTGGCTTTGGGCCATTCGAAGTCGGAAAATCGAGGAAAGGGCATTCTTATTGATTGATTGAGCTTGGTTCGAGGTAAGTGGCTTGCCTAACCTTGTGTGGGGGCAATCCCATTAGGATTTGGTACTGATATGATACTTCTATGATTTGTGAGCGCTGTGTACGCGAGGTGACGAGTGCGTACATATGCTATTTGCTGTAAAATCTAGTTATTCACTGAGTAGTAGCATATTACATCTTAATTAAGTTATACCAGTATGTGTAGTTATCATGTTTAGTCTAATATCGTATGTCTACATGTCTTAAATGCTTATTTGAAATGTGGGCAACATGTTTAGTTGAATTCCTATCTTTACCTGATTTGTATCAATTTTAGCTGTAGAATTCTTGTTGTTAATTGGTGGTTTCCATCGATTCGAACTGTGTGTTTACTTTTGGGAGTACGAGGCGGTACCTCGGGAGATCCCCTGCACATTTACTTTTGGGACTATGAGGCGGTACCTCGGGAGATCCCCCTGCACATTTACTTTTGAGACTACGAGTTTTGGGATTACGAGACGGTATCTAAGGAGATCCTCTGTTGAGTATTTACTTTTAGGACTACGAGACGGTTTATCGGGATCACCCTTTTCATTTATTTCATTGTGCTATGTTGTTATTTTTCCGTGAATTTTTTTGTTAAATTCTCAGTCTTTTCGCATTAGTATATCTTCTATTTTACTATTATATTCCAGTAGGGCCCGAGCCTGACCTCGTCACTACACTACCGAGGTTAGGCTTGGCACTTACTAGGTACCGTTGTGGTGTACTCATGCTACTCTTCTGCACATGTTTTGTGTGCAGATTCAGGTACCTCTTACCAGCCCCGCTATTAGCTGAGTGTGCTTTCTACTATTATGGAGACTTCAAGGTACATCTGCAGCGTCGGTAGACCTCGGAGTCACCCTCCATTCCCTCCTATGTTATTTTCTTTCCGTGCTATCCTTAAGCTTTGATGTAAAAGACACTTAGTTATCTCCTAGAAGCTTGTGACTTGTGACTAACAGGTTCTGGGAAATGTTGTTATACTCGAGTGTTTGGTGTTCTTGTTAGGCTTACCTAGTCGTAGAGACTAGGTGTTGTCATGCCGTCTTATGGAGAGAGAATTGGGTGGTGACATGATGACAAAGTATCACTGAAACAAGCTCAGGTATTACTGCAACTTGATCCATTAAATGCACAACTCCATAAGTCTAAATTCTAAAAGTTTAAGCAATCTTCTTTATTAGGAGAGATGTTCTTGCAACAAAAGAGTAAAGCTACTTGGATAAGGCTTGGAGATGATAACACTAAGCATTTTTTCTCAGTTATAAAACATAGGAAGCTGCAGCAGGCAATCACTCAGATGAAGGATCATCATGGAAACTGGAAGACTAGACAAGAAGCTATTGCTGATATCTTTGTGGAGTACTACACTGACCTACAAGGAAGGAAAAAAAATGACAAATTGAAAGATTTCAAAAGCATTCTCAATAATGGGCCAACCTTATCAGTGGTACAACAAGTTGATCTAATCAAGACTTACTCTGAAATGGAAGTGAAGCACGCTATGTTTAAAATAGATAGCAACATGAGCCCAAGCCAGATGGCTATGGAAGTGAATTTTTTAAATCAATATGGGACATTGTGAGGGTGGACATTACATAGTCAATATTGACATTCCTCAACAATGGGAGATTGTTGAGGAAAATTTACACTACTAATATTGCATTAATACCAAAGGTAAAGGTTCCTGAAAAAGCCAGTCAGTATAGACCCATTGATTGTTGCACTGTCTTGTACAAATGTATTTCAAAATTACTATGTAGCAGGCTGAAGGTTCCTGTCAATGCCATTATGACAGAGAATCAATCAACATTTGTGCAAGGGAGATCAATGGTACACAATGTACTTATATTCCATGACTTATTAAGGCACTACAATAGATAGACTTCACCTAGATGCTTGATGAAAATTGACTTAAGGAAAGCATTCAATATTATTAGTCGGGAGTTTGTAGAAGAAGCACTCAAAGGGAGGCCTAATTAGATCTGTTAGAGGCTTACATTACATAGTACCCTTCATGGAAGGTGGCTATGGGAATTACGTGCTCTATAGGCGCATTGGAGTTTGTTGTTAATAGTAATATTTACATTGTTACAAAAAAAATATAATGCAATAATGAGTTGGCTGGTTTTTCGCTGAATGAAGAAATTCAAATTTTTGAGGTTAATTGTTCTTCTTCTAATGTAATAATTTTATGCAAACAACTCGATGAAATTTATTTATTTATCTATTTGTTTAATCCTTTTGAATGTGATCGTTAAATATAGTGTGGAATATACATCTATTTTTATTAATTCACTCTTTTTTATATTAAAAAGATCTAAGCATTGTGCGGGTATGTAAACTAATAAATACTTAACACACAACTAGTACTTTTAATCTTTTACCAAGTGCATAAATAAACTAAAACGTATTCCTATTATAAACTACTCAAACACTCGATTTCCTATTAGAATTATATACATAAAAGGCTCTGTGACCACTTATTAGCTCCGCTTACTGAGTAGCTGATCATTTCTGGTAATAATCGAATAAAATTATAATAGAATAAAATAGTATATACGAAAATAAATACTCCACTGGTCTAATTTCGTGGTCGCAATTAAGGAACACCTGGGTAGATTTAAACATTTCAAAATTAAGGGTTTGTTATTTTCTTCATTTAGGTATATTCAGAGGCATCGATTGGGAAATGGTTCTTCACTTATTTCTGGTTATATCTCACTAATCTATCATTAATTTCATCCTTTAATTTCGGATTTGGGTTGAGAAAATTGGAAAAAAATGAGAAAAGTTCTTCAACCAAATTTTTGGGTTTTTATTGAGATTTTGACATCGGATTTGAATAATTTTGGTACAAGTGAACTCGTGATTGAATGAGTGTTCTTATTTTCTGAGTTTTACCTGATTTCGAGACGTGGGCTCGGGTCGACTTTTTGGGGCAAATTTCTAATTTCTTGCTAAAGTCTTGATTTCATTAATTAGATTAGTTTCTTATAGTTATATTTATGGTATGTAATTGCTTTTGGCTAGATTTGGGCCATTCAGAGTCGAAAAATCGAGGAAAGGGCATTCTTATTGATTGATTGGGCTTGGTTCGAGGTAAGTGGCTTGCCTAACTTTGTGTGGAGGAAATCTCCTTAGGATTTGGTACTGATACGATACTTCTGAGATTTGTGAGCGTCGTGTACGCGAGAGACGAGTGCGTACTCGGGCTACTTTTTGTAAATATGGTTTTTCACTGGGTAGTAGTTTGTTACATCTTAATTAAGTTATACCAGCATGTGTAGTTATCCTGTTTAGTCTAATATTGCATATCCACGTGTCTTAAATGCTTATTTGAAATCTGCGCAACATGTTTAGTTGAATTCCTATCTTTACCTGATTTGTATAAAATGTTACCTATAGAATTCTTGTTTTTAGTTGTTGTTTTCCATTGATTCGAGTTATATGTTTAGTTTTGGGACTATGAGGCGGTACCTCGGGAGATCCCCCTACACATTTACTTTTAAGACTACGAGGCGGTACCTCGAGAGATCTCCTTGCACATTTACTTTTGGGACTACGAGACGATATCTCGGGAGATCCCCTGTTAAATATTTACTTTTGGGACTACGAGACGGTATCTCGGGAGATCCCCTGTTAAATATTTACTTTTGGGACTACGAGACGGTATCTCGGGAGCACCCTTGTTGTTTATCCCATTGTGCTGTGTTATTATTTCTCCATGAATTTCTTTTTGTTAAATTCTCAGTCTTTTCACATTATTATATCTTATGTCTTATTATTATATCCCAGTACGGCTCAGGCCTAACCTCGTCACTACTCTACCGAGGTTAGGCTTGGCACTTACTGGGTACCATTGTGGTGTACTCATGCTACTCTTATGCACATGTTTTATGTGCGATCCAGGTACCTCTTACCAGTCTCGCTTATAGCTGAGAGTGTTTGCTACTGTTATAGAGACTTCAAGGTACATCTCCAGCGTCCGCAGACCTCAGAGTCCCCCTCTATTCCCTCATATGTTTTTTTCTTTCTATATTATCCTTAGGATTTTATGTAAAAGACACTTAGTTATCTCCTGGAAGCTTGTGACTTGTGACTACCGGGTTTTGGGAAATGTTGTTATACTCGAGTGTTTTGTGTTCTTGTACATGCCGCGACATCTTATCAGTTATTTAATTATGTGTTGCAGTTTAGTTGTTAAATTTTTCTTCCATTTTTGTTATTCCACAAATTGTTAGGCTTACCTAGTCGTAGAGACAGGAGCCGTCACGACGTCTAACGGAGGGAGAATTGGGTCGTGACAAGCTGGTGTCTGAGCTCTAGGTTCATATGTGTAGTGAGTCACAAGCAGGTTTATTAAAGTCTCGCGGATCAGTATAGAGACGTCTGTGCTTATCTTCGAGAGGCTATAGAACTGTTAGGAAAATTACACTTCTTTTATTCCTTGTCGTACAAAATTGTTGGCTTCGAAATTCAAAACTTATGTCTTCTATTCTCTCACAGATGGCGAGGACACATACAGACAAATCTGATGATCAGGCACCTGCGCCCCATGCTAGAGCCACGAGAGGCCGAGGACGTCCACGTGGTGTAGCTAGAGCACCCACATGAGCTGCTATAGAGGAGCCCCAGTAGCTCCAGCTGGAGGGAAGGAACCTGAGGCACCTATTGCTGCACCAACCCTCCAGGAGACTCTAGCGCAGTTTCTAAGCATGTTCAGCACCTTGGCTCAGTCTAGATTGATTCCACCTGCTCCTGCCACATCTCAGGCCAGGGGAGAAACATAGACTCCCACCGCTCGTACCCCAGAGAACGGGTTCAGGTCGACCAGGTTACAGAGATCATACTGATGCAACCGGTAGCTACAGTTCATCCCGAGGTTAGGGCAGCAGTTTCTGAAGTGGAGCAGATCAAGCTTGAGAAGTACAAGAAGTACCTCCCTCCTAACTTCAGTGGATTGCCATTAGAGGATGCCCAGGTTTTCCTTGAAGAGTGTCACCGTATTATCCGTACTATGGGTGTAACGGAGTCGAGTGGAGTTTCTTTTACTAATTTCCAGCTTAGAGGAGGAGCCTATCAGTGGTGGTGTGCTTATGAGTTGTTTAGTCCGGTTGAGGTAGCTTCACTTACATGGACTCAGCTCTCAGACATGTTCTTAAGAGAGTATGTTCCCCAAAGTCTCAGAGATGCATGGTGCGTAGAGTTTGAGTAGTTGCGACAGGGTTCTATATCGGTGTCAGAGTATGCAGCTCGCTTCATTGATTTGGCCCGACATGCACCAACCTTGGTTACTACATCTCGAGAGTGGGTCCATCGGTTTATCGAGGGGCTCAACCGCAGTATCAGACTTAGCATGGCCCGTGAGTTGGAGATGGATATTGCATACCAGCAGGTTGTAGGTACTGTTAGGAGATTGGAGGGTATGCTTGCTCGGGAGAGAGAGGAGAAGGAGGCCAAGAGGTCTTGAGAGTCTGAAACTTATAGTGGCATTCGTGCCCCTGCAATAACTCGTCATGGTAGGGTTATGTGAGTCACCCTGTTCATTTAGCACTTCCAGCCGCCAGTGGTATTCCGACCTCTTCTATGCCCCAGGAGCCTTATTATGCACTGCCAGTATCTAGTGCACCTCCTGCATGGGGTGCTTTTAGAGGTCAGTCCAGAGGACCTGATCTGAGACAGCCATAACAGCCACGCCCTCTGAGAGCTTGTTTTGAGTATGGCGACACTCTCCATATGGTCAGGTATTGCCCCAGACTTAGGAGGGTTGCGCCTCCACAAACTGCCCAGGCACCACGTGCTCCACAGGGTCCTCGTGCTATGATTACAGCACCAACTACCACTTCACCTACTCAGCCAGCTCGAGGTGGAGGTCGGGAAGGTAGAGGTCACCCTATAAGGGGAGTTCAGACAAGATATTATGCTCTTCCTGCTCGTACAGAGGCAGTTGCTTCCAACTCTGTCATTACAGGTATTGTTCCGGTCTATCATAGAGATGCATCAGTTTTATTTGATCCAGGCTCCACTTATTCCTGTGTGTCATCTTATTTTGCCCCATATTTGAGCGTATCTCATGATTCTTTGAGTTCTCATGTTTATGTGTATACACTTGTGGGAGATTCTATTGTTGTTGACCGTGTGTATCGATCGTGTTTGGTGGTTCTTAGTGGTTTTGAGACCCCAACCAATTTATTATTGCTTAGTATGGTAGATTTGATATTATGGACTGGTTGTCGCCCCAGTATGTTATTCTTGATTTTCATGCCAAAACTGTGAAACTGGCTATGCCAGGATTGTCACGATTAGAGTGGATAGCTAGCCTAGAGTATACTCCCAGCAGCGTTATTTCGCTTCTAAAGCTCAACGAATGGTTGAGAAGGGATGTGAAACGTATCTAGATTATGTGAGAGATGTCAGTATTGATACCCCTACAGTTGAGTCAGTCCCAATAGTGAGGGATTATCCAGATATATTTCCAACTGATCTCCCAGGCATGTCACCTGACCGAGATATCGACTTTGGCATTGATTTGTTGTCGGGCACTCAGCCCATCTATGTTCCTCCATATCGTATGGCTTCTCCTGAGTTGAAGGAGTTTAAGGAGAAGTTACAGGAGTTGCTTGATAAAGGCTTCATTCGGCCTAGTGTGTCACCTTGGGGTGCTCCAGGCTTTTTTGTTAAGAAGAAGTATGGTTTTATGCGTATGTGCAATGATTATTTCCAGTTTAACAAAGTTATAGTGAGTTACAAGGTTCTAGAGTATTTTCCAAGATTGACTTATGTTCAGGCTATCATCAGTTGAAGATTCGGGAGCCAAACATCTCGAAGACTACTTTCATGGCTTGGTATGGTCACTATGATTCCTTGTGATGTCATTTGGGTTGACTATTTCCCAAGCAACATTTATGCATTTGATGCACAGTGTATTTCGGCCCTATCTTGACTCATTCATCATTGTATTTATTGACGTTATTCTAGTGTACTCCCAGACTCGGTAGGATCATGAGGAGCACCTGAGAATTGTGCTTCAGACCTTGAGAGAAAAGAAGTTATATGCAAAAATTTTAATGTATGAGTTTTGGCTAGACTCGGTGGCATTCTTGGGTCATGTGGTGTCGAGTGATGGGATCAAGGTGGATCCGAAGAAGGTGGAAGTAGTGCAAAGTTGGCCCAGATCATCCTCAACTATGGAGATCTGGAGTTTTCTTGGTTTGGCGGGGTATTACCGTCGATTTGTAGAAGGTTTCTCATCTATTGTAGCACCTATGACCAGGCTGATCCAAAAGGGTGCTCCGTTCAGGCGGATAGAGGAGTGTGAGGAGAGCTTTCAGAGGCTCAAGACAACTTTGACTACATCCCCAGTATTGGTATTGCTTACAGGTTCGGGGTCTTATACTGTACATTGTGATGCGTCGTGGATTGGTATTGGTGCGGTGTTGATGCAGGACAGTAGGGTGTTTGCCTACGCGTCCAGACATCTAAAGGTGCATGAAAAGAACTATTTTGTCCACGACCTTGAGTTAGCAGCTATTTTTCATGCCTTGAAGATTTGGCAGCACTATTTGTACGGTGTCCCTTGTGAGATCTACACGGATCACCACAGTTTGCAGCATCTATTTAAATAAAAGGATCTTATCTTGCATCAGCGGAGGTGGTTGGAGCTGCTTAAGGATTATGATATCACCATTTTGTACCATTCTGAGAAGGACAATATGGTGGTCGATGCCTTGAGTCATCGGGCGGAGAGTTCGGGGAGATTAGCATATCTATCTACCAGCAATAGAGAGGACATTGGCGTTGGATGTTCATAACTTAGCCAACCAGTTTGTTAGATTGGATATTTTTAAGATGATTCGAGTGTTGGCTTGTGTGTTCTCTCGGTCTTCTCTTTATGATCATATCAGGGAGCGTCAGTATGATGACCCCCATCTACTTGTCCTTAGGGAAACGGTTCATCACGGTGATGCTAAAGAGGTCACTATTGGAGATGATGGTGCTTTGAGAATGCAGGGCAGGCTATGTGTGCCCAATGTAGATGGTTTGCGTGAGTTGATTTTCTAGGAGGCTCACAGTTTGCGGTACTTCATTCATTCGGGTGTCGTGAAGATGTATCAGGACTTGAGACAACATTATTGGTGGATAAGAATAAAGAAGGACATCATGGAGTATGTAGCTCGATGTCTAAATTTCCAACAGGTGAAGTATGAACATCAGCGGTCGGGTGGATTGCTTTAGAAGTTGGAGATTCCGGAGTGGAAATGGGAGAGGATCACTATGGATTCCGTTTTTGGGCTTCCAAGGACTCAGCGGAAGTTTGATGCAGTTTGGGTGATTTTGGATAGGCTGACCAAGTCAGATCATTTCATTCCTATGATGATTACCTATTCTTCCGAGAAGTTGGCTCGAGTTTATCTCTGTGATATTTTCAGGCTCCATGGTGTATCGATATCTATCATCTCTAACTGGGGTACGCAGTTCACATCGCGGTTCTGGAGGATCGTACATAATGAGTTAGGTACTCGGGTTGAGTTGAGCACAACATTTCACCCTCATATGGATGGACAGTCCGAGCGCACTATTTTGATACAAGAGGATATGCTCTGTTCGTATGTGATGGAGTTTGGGAGTTCTTGGGATCACTTCTTGCCACTTGGGAGTTTGCCTACAACAATAATTATCGGTCGAGCATTCAGATGGAACCGTATGAGGCTCTGTATGGTAGACGGTGCTGGTCTCCAGTGGGTTGGTTCGAGCTGGGCGAGACTAGGTTATTGGGTGCAGACTTGGTTCAGGATTCTCTAGAGAAGGTTAAGGTGATTCAGGATTGACTTCGCTGGCCCAGTACAGACAGAAGAGTTATGTGGATCGGAAGGTTCGCGATGTTGCATGCATGGTTTGAGAGCGGGTCCTGCTCAGGGTATCACCCATAAAAGGTGTTATGACGTTCGGAAAGAAGGGCAAGCTGAACCCAAGGTTTATTGGCACATTCGAGGTGTTGCGACGTATAGGGGAGGTTGCTTATGAGATTGCCTTGCCTACCATCCTAGCAGGAGTCCATCTGGTATTTCATGTTTCTATGCGCCAGAAGTATCACAGAGATCCGTCTCATGTGTTGGATTCCAGCTCAGTCCAGTTGGACAAGGATTTATTTTATATTGAGGAGCTGGTGGTTATTTTGGACATGCAGGTTCGAAAGCTGAGGTCAAAGAGCATTGCTTCCATGAAGGTTCAGTAGAGGGGTCAGCCAGTCGAGGAAGCGACTTGGGAGACCGAGCATGATATGCACAACCGTTATACTCATCTTTTCACCACTTCAGGTATGTCTTGACACTCGTTCGAGGATGAATAACTGTTTTAAGAGGGGGAGGATGTAACGACCCGGCCGGTCGTTGTGAGACTATTATCTTCGATCCCCTATTTACTACTTTTCTCCGTATCTTTTTTTGCTTATGTGACTTGCCGGGAGGTTTGTTTGTGGTTTCAGAGTGATTTGGGACACTTAGTCCCTAAAACTGAATCTTAAGTTTTAGGATTTTGAAGATAATTGGAAATGTATGAAGACAACTCATGAATGGAGTTTCGTGAGTTCCATTAGCTCCGGTGGGTGATTTTGGACTTAGAAGCGTGTCCGGATTGTGAATTGGAGGTCTATAACTGAATTAGGATTGAACTAGCGAAAGTTGAAATTTTGGGAAGTTTGACCGGAAGTGGACTTTTTGATATCGGAGTCGGATTCTGATTCCAAAAGTTTGAGTAGGTTCGTAATGTCAATTATGACTTTTGTGCAAAATTTGGGGTCAATTGTACATGATTTGATAGGTTTCAGCATCGGTTGTAGAAGTTTTAAGTTTCAAAGTTCATTAAGTTTGAATTGGAGTGCGATTCGTGTTTTTAGCATTGTTTGATGTGATTTGAAGGCTCGACTAAGCTCGTATTATGTTTTAGGACTTGTTTGTAGGCTTGATTGAGATCTCGGGGGCCTCGGGTGGATTTCGGATGGTTAACAGATTGGAAATTTGGACTTAGAAGGTTGCTGAAGTTTTCTGGTATCTGTGATCTGGTTTCCTCATATGCGATCGCGAGGGATGGTCCGCGATCGCGTAGACTAAGCTGGGAAGTGGAAGGTTTTGTTCTTCGCGTTTGCGAGCAGGAGTATGTGAATGCATAGTTGTGTGAAGTGGTTCTTCCCGAACGCGTGGACAAGGTCGCGTTCGGCGTAGCATTTATGAGGCAGAAGTTGGGCCACGTGCTTTGTTCATTGCGAACACATGGGGTTGTCCACAACCACGTAAGTCTGAGGGCCAGTGGATCTCTATCATGTAAGGTTAATTTCTGGGGCAGCTGAGTTGTGCTTCGCGATCGCGAGTCTATTTCCTAGATATTAAGGAACACCTGGGAAGATTTAAATATTTCAAAATCGAGGGTTTGTCATTTTCTTTATAACTTGAGATAGAGAGCTCAGATTTGGACGAAATTTTGAGCGATTTTCAGAGGCATCGACTGGGTAATGATTCTTCACTTGTTTTTTGTTATATCCCACTAATCTATCATTAATTCCATCCTTTAATTTCGAATTTTGGTTGAGAAAATTGGGGGGAAATGGGAAAAGTTCTTCAAGCAAATTTTTGGATTTTGATTGATATTTGACATCGGATTTGAATAATTTTGGTACGAGTGAGCTCGTGATTGAATGGATGTTCGTATTTTGTGAGTTTTACCCGATTTCGAGACGTGGGCCCGGGTCGACTTTTTGGGGCAAATTTCTAGTTTCTTGCTAAAGTCCTAATTTCATTAATTAGATTAGTTTCTTATAGTTATATTTATGGTATGTAACTTCTTTTGGCTAGATTTGGGCCATTCGGAGTCGAAAAATCGAGGAAAGGATGACGAGTGCCTACACGGGTTATTTGTTGTAAAATCTGGTTTTTCACTAAGTAGTAGCATGTTACATTTTAATTAAGTTACACCAGCATGTGTAGTTATCCTGTTTAGTCTAATATTGCATGTCTACGTGTCTTAAATTCTCATTTGAAATCTGTGCAGCATGTTTAGTTGAATTCCTATCTTTACCTGATTTGTATAAACCTTAGCTGTAGAATTCTTGCTGTTAATTGTTGTTTTCCATCGATTCGAGCTGTATGTTTACTTTTGTGACTATGAGGTGGTACCTAGGCAGATCCCCTGCACATTTACCGTAGGTACTACGAGGCGGTACCTCGTGAGATCCCCCTTCACATTTATATTTGAGACTTCGAGGCGGTACCTCGAAAGATCTCCTTGCACATTTACTTTTGGGACTACGAGAACGAGACGGTATCTAGGGAGCGCCCTTTTCGTTTATCTCATTGTGCAGTGTTGTTATTTCTCTGAGAATTTTTTTTGTTAAATTCTCAGTCTTTTCGCGTTATTATATCTTCTATCTTATTATTATATCCCAGTAGGGTCCGAGCCTGACCTCGTCACTACTCTATTGAGGTTAGGCTTGGAACTTACTGGTATCGTTGTGGTGTGCTCATGCTACTCTTTTTCACATGTTTTGTGTGCAGATCCAGGTACCTCTTACCAGTCCCGCTATTAGCTCAGTGTGCTTGCTGTTGTTACGGAGACTTCAAGGTACATCTGCAGCGTTTTGACCTTAGAGTCCCCCTCTATTCCCTCCTATGTTGTTTTCTTTCCATGTTATCCTTAGGCTTTGATGTAAAAGACACTTAGTTATCTCCTAGAATCTTGTGACTTGTGACTACCAGGTTTTGGGAAATGTTGTTATAATCGAGTGTTTGGTGTTCTTGTACATGCCGAGCGGCATCGTGTCAATTGTTTAATTATCTATTGCAGTTTAGTTGTTAAATTTTGCTTCTATTTTTGTTATTCCACAAATTGTTAGGCTTACCTAGTCATAGAGACTAGGTGTCGTCACTGTTACACCCCATGTTTTTGTACGTGAAAGCATATCGTAAGTGAATTGATGAAAGCTCGAGAATGAGATTATTTGGAGATTATAAGAATTATTCTATTTCCAACAAGTGATAAGTAAATTCGTGAAGGTGAAAAGGTAAGTGAATCGAAGGAAAAGTGTTTCATCGAAATTGGAGATAAAATACGGTCCAAGATATAATACCCCGTATTTATGTACTAATGTCATACAAGGTACCAATTGACCATGATAGTAAGGTATATAAAATGCATTAAAAGTTAGTAGTATTTTAAGTAGTTTGAGATAATTCTTAATTATGTGGGTAATGGGTAATTATGGATTTTAATAAGAGATTAACTAGGTGATTAAGTTATTTGGATAAGGTTTAATAAACCTTCACGTGGCAGCCCAAAGAGGCATTAATAATGACTTTTAACTCTCATTACAATGTGGCATTTTAAGAGAATTTTTGTGGCTTAGTTATCCCCTAAAGTGGGGCCAACAACCAAAAGTCTTAAGACAATCTTCCTACATCATGATTTATTACATTATTATTATTATTATTATTATGGAGAATGGAGATATATGTGCTAGGAATGAACTTTAATTCAACATGGAATAGAAACATTATTGCTTCAGCAGGAAAGCCATAGAGGAGTGTGATCAAATTCACCAAAATGGAGGTGTTCTACATCTACCAAGTAACGATCTTCAACAAGGAATTCATGCGAAGTTATACGACGTAATAGCATCAGGATTTGCGATTCTAAGGGAGTACGGTGCAATCTTTCTCAAGAAAATCATATGGTTTTTTTCCTATTTCGATCTCGCCGTTACGTGTTTCATCGCGACTGGCGTATACTAGAGGGATTGTCAAGAGAATCGGCTCAGGTATGTTAAGGCTATCCCTTATTTCCTTTTTGGCATGATCTCATAATTACATGTGCTTGATAACGAGGCATAAAGAGAAGTTCATACTCCCGAATTTATATACACTATCCTAGTCTTATAAGTTATAGTATTCTTCCTTATCGGGACTTTATATTTAATTGAGTATTGTCTTCTTCCAGTCAAGAGAGTAGAGTGTCTCTCTCTCTCTCTCTCTCTCTCTATATATATATATATATATATATATACAGTATTACTGTATTTTCACTATATATATATAGTATTACAGTATTTTCACCACCATTAAGCTATAATCGGTGGGTAGGCTCCTATTGGCAACCTTAGATCAGATGGTAAGTTATATACCGAGCCTACTGTGGTTGAGCGCCTATGAGAGATCCCAGAATGGCCGAGATACAGAGCTTAGTATGGCCGATAGCCTATGAGCGAGCCTACTACGGCATATCAGTTATATATATATACCGAACCCTATAAGGCCGGACAACTATTTTACTTATTATATTGAGAGAGTTGAGTCAGTATCAGCAGGTAAGCATATCTTCATATTATCTTTGACTCCCAGTTACTTTCAGTCATTATATTATCAGTTCAGTTTCAGCTTTCAGTTATTCAGTTGCCTTACATACTCGGTACATTATTTCGTACCAACGTCCCTTTTGTCAGAGACGCTGCACTTCATGTGTGCAGGTTCTGACAGACAGACGGGTAGACCTCCTCAGTAGATTTTTCTCGAGTTTAGCTTGATCGGTAAGCTCCGCGTCCTTCGGAGTTGCTGAGTCTAGAGTTTTATGTACACCTCGTGTATATATGTATATATATGTCATGGATAGGTTGGGGCCCTGTTCCGATCACAATACGTCCATCAGTAAAGTTTTGTAGACATATCCTGTCAGTTAGTGCAGTATGTTGGGCTTGTAAGCCTTGTATGAGTATTTTGTTGGTTTGCCAGCTGTAGTAGTTATGACGGCCTTGTCGGCCCATCTTTATATTGATGTTTAGTCAGTGTTCGTAAATTTTCTTGCAATGTGGACGACGGACAAAGTATGACATTATATGTTCATAGTCCCTTAGTAACAAGTTGGTACGCAAAGATAGGTGAGGCACCGGGTGCCGGTCTCGCCTCCAGGTTTGGGGCGTGATAGAAGTGGTATCATATCAGTTTTTTCCTGTGGAGTCTACAAGCTGTGTCTAGTAGAGTCTTGTTTATGAGTGTGTTTTGCACCACACTTATAAGCAGGAGGCTACAGGGCATTTAGGACTGTCACTCTTTATTCTTACTATAGATCGTGTGGTAGATCTCAGTTGTAAGAACTCAATTTCCTATACTCTATATTATTCATAATACGACGATTCCTACATCTAGAAGGATAGTTGGTAAGAGATTGCATGTGGCTATGGAAGATTTGAGTCAGAGGAACTCAATTTTTCATGATGCTTATGATGATTAAATGTAAGGTCTTTAGTAGATCATGTATGTATTAAGACATGCAAGCCTCTTGATAAGGAGCCTTAAGGCAAGAATATCTATCCACCCCTATGGTGAAAGGAAATGAGAGATTCAGAAGATAGATACAAGTTTCAACAAGTAAAAGAAGTAAGATGAAGAAGGGTACGAGGCGCCCAGTTAATGAAGATTATCAGTACTTACAAATTCAGGCAGAGGAGTATAAGCCTTTTGAGTTACCTTCAATAATAATAAAGGTACGTACAAATGGCTATACCCATCTCGTTTATGTCCTATGGAAGTTAACAAAAGTAGTATAAGAGAAGGACGAATATCAGGATCCGGCTGGGGTTCTAGTGACCCAAAATGGTGAATGGATTGTTAGTTGACATTTCCGAAGAATATTGCAAATGTACTAGTAGATCTCCTTGTGAGACACCCAGATGTTGCACTCTAAAATAGTACAGCTGGATATAAGTACTACAAAGATAAGCAATGTAAGCCTTGAAGGGATAAATATTACTTTAGTGTGGCTCTCGTCCCTAGTAGAGCAATGGACGGAGCAAGGGGCGTTAAAAGCAAAATAATGTCTTGTTTGAGTTTTCAGACAAAAAGTGATAGACATAAATGTTAGCGGGAAATAAGAAGAGGGTTAATGAAGCATTATGAGTAAGATATGATACGTGGATAACAACGGTAGATCAAAAAGATGATAGTATTATAGAGTCTATAGTCAAGTGAAGGAAAATACGAGAGGTGACAGGCCTTGAGACAACAAAAGAGTATAGGCCATAAAGCCATATCCTCATTTCGAGAAATAAGTTCGTGACTCTAAAGTGATTAACAAAAGGAAAAGCTATACCCCAGAGTAATAGAAGTCAGTATGGAATGGTAAAGGAAGAATGCGATAAAAAATGAGAAAGGGATGAGATTGCACTTATTCAAATCCTACAGATATGTTACGATTCCAGAACATTATGCAAACACGGCGTCAAAGAAAGGAAGTAAGGGTTCCTTCCCGAGATGTTATTGGTAGATAAGGAGCCAGTGTGAGATGTAAGTTAAGACAAAGAAATAACCCGAGAAAGATTACACGAAATATTGATATGATAATGGGCCAACGAGTAGTTGGTAGTTGATTCAGGAAGAGCCTAGTTATGGCTAGACAAGAAGATACAGACAAATCAACAGATCGTGCAAGATAAACATAGTAAAACATAGGGAATTCATTCTCGCAGATATGACATCGTAACCTTGAGAAATATTAAGATAGGAGTTGGGGTAGTTAAAGGTACCGTATGAGTGTTACGGAGGTAAAAGAGAGTGACACTGGGAAGACAATCAAAATATCAGCTCAGAAGCAACCCTACGAGCACAAGGGCATGAAGTTAAGTAAGTAAGGATAATTACAAGTAAGAAAGAACATCAATATTTCTGCTGGGTAAACGATGTAACAAGCTCGCAGCCTTTCAAGAATCAGAGGGTCCTCCCTAAGTACTACAATGAAAGACTAGCTGAGGAAGTAAGGAAGAATGCTTCGACCTAAGCTCAGTAACCTAAAGAGGAAATGATCTTATAACAACAGTCTCACAACAATGTTGTATGCACTCCATAAGAAAGTGGCACCTACCCTGGCTAATGGACGGAAAGTAAAAATCAGAAGTGATATTCAAGATCATATGAGTGGTATGGAAGTCTAATATGTATGGGCACTAAGATAAGTTAAGTATGCACGCAACAAGGGGGCAAAAAGACCAGGAAAAGTAATTGGATGCGTTTAAAGAAAGCTGAGAATGAACGAAAGGAATTGATTGATCAGTGATCCAGAGTTAGTTACGTCATGAACGCTCTTATGATTTCAGAATATTATCCATGCGACATATATAATGGCATTCATACAGCCGTAGAAGACTCTGATTTAAGTTAAAAGAAAGAATTGAGCCCAGGGTATAAACAAAGGATTGAATTGTTAGAATATTGTATCATGGATATTCTATAGTGCCCATGAAAAGCTAAAGTAATAACTAAATTTCATGAGCCGCAGATTGGAAGATAGCTTAAGCCTACATAAAAGCTTATCAGAAGGAAGAGGAAACTAAAGAGTTACATCAACCAAATAAATTAGTCTTCTGATTATTAGACCCAGAAAATTATAGAAATCGTGATTAAGAACATTGCAGACTTACTCTAATATCAGAGGTACAAGAGAGATAGTACAACATCCATATTCTATAACGACGTTACGATAAATCCAGTTAGAAGAGGTACCATCCTCATAAGAAGTCAGTATGAAGCTCCCACCAGATTGTGTATGCACCAGAGGTGCAAGTATTATAATAGAGCTTCAAGTTGTGGATGTGACTTATACCTATGTGGAAGGGAGGTCATGAAATATATAGAAGATATGATACGATATTTTAAGGTAAAGATGAACAACGTACGAAATACTCAGATGCAAAAGGTTGTGAATAGACCATACTTCGGATAAAAGGCTAGAAGCACGGGGATTCAGTATCCAATAATGATAGCGGCATCGTCAGTAGCATACTTTCCAGCCTATGGTTTCTAGGTACCGAGAGATCTAGCCAAGAGAGTAAAGAAGAGTTATAGACGATGTGATGTCTCGCTTGATGTTCCAGAATAACATACGAAAATCTATGGTGCAAGCAAATTGAAGGAAGGTTGCGAATAGTATAAATAGATAGGTATAGGTCACAAGTTAAAGTGTAGTAAAGAGATAAGGTTTTATGATATGAGTAAGGATGAGAAAGGGAGAGTGAGAAGGTGACAAGAATGGATAAGTCCTCGGGATTAAGACCATGAAAACAAGAGAGCTAATGATTTGTCTAAGTTATAGAAAGTTCAGTATAGCCTGAATAAACTCAAACGAGTCTAAGACTAATAGAATTTAGAAGAGATGAAATGATGCCCTGATAATAGAATAAGGGTGTAATTGTGATAAATAAAGGATGACGTTTGGGCCTTCGATTGAGTTATGATTTGAAGGAAAAGAAAGGGGGATGCATGAGTTGTACGGGATAAGTATAAGATGAATCACGTTGGGATGCTATGAAATACGGTTATGGAAGCATGGTATAGCCCCCAGGTGGATCAGTCTAATCATTTCAGATGCTCCCCGATGAGACGTGAGCCTTAGCGGCAGTGTTACGTAAGAGGTCAAGTTATCGGTATTAAGGTGAATCAACAATGGATGGATAAAAGTTACAAAGTATGAGATGAGATTGGACCATCATTCTTAAGATGAACAGTAATGAAGAAGCATTAAAGGACTTAGATCTATACATATAGGATAAACAACGAGAGTAACCTGGAGTTTGGTAGCAGACCTCAGTAATGATAAATCGAAGCAAGAGTTATGGTATAGTATGACCTACCTAGATGCAGTAAAGTCATACTGATGGATAAACAGATCTATGAAATAAGGTATAGCAATATTCATAATTTCGACAAGTACCGAGCGAAGAACTTCAGTATACCCATAGATGCCTAGAGGGACATCTTGTTAAGCTCTGTATATGTTTACCAAGTGAGGCCTGGAGATTGGCTAAAAATGGGGGGGGGAGGAAAGAAGAGTCGCATAGGCGCACTTATAAGGTCAGAGTTGTACAGACTTCATGATGGAAGGTAGCAACAGTTACGAGATTGGAAGGATTTCGACCACAAGTCGTGACATGAGAAAGAGGCGTAGAGGGGGGAATGCCCTGGCCTTGAATTATTCATAGAACGGTTGCCTAGATGGAAAGTATAGTACTAAATTATTAGGAAGACATAAGTTATGAAAATGATAAGTGCATCAGTCAACATTCAAGGACGAATGTTCCAAAGGGGGGAATGATGTTACACCCCATGTTTTCGTACGTGAAAGTATGCCGTAAGTGAATTGATAAAAGTTCGGGAATGATATTATTTGGAGATTATAAGAAGTATGCTATTTCAAACAAGTGATAAGTAAATTTGTGAAGGCGAAAGGGTGAGCGAATCGAAGGAAAAGTGTTTCATCGAAGTTGGAGATAAAATACGGTCCAAGATATAATACCCCGTATTTATGGACTAGTGTCATACAAGGTACCACATGACCATGATAGTAAGGTATATAAAGTGTGTTAAAGTAAGTAGTATTTTAAGTAATTTGAGATAATTCTTAATTATGTAGGTAATGGGTAATTATGGATTTTAGTAAGAGATTAACTAAGTGATTAAGTTATTTGGATAAGGTTTAATAAACCTTCACGTGGCAGCCCAAAGAGGAATTAATAATGACTCTTAGCTCTCATTACAAGGTGGAATTTTAAGAGAATATTTGTCGCTTACTCGTCCCCTAAAGTGGGGCCCACAACCAAAAGTCTTAAGACAATCTTCCTACATCATTATTTATTACATTATTATTATTGAGAATGGAGATATATATGCTGGGAATGGACTTTAATTCAATATGGAAGAGAAACATTATTGCTTCAGCAAGGAAAGCCATTGAAGAGTGTGATCAAATTCACCAAAATGGAGGTGTTCTACATCTACCAAGTAACGATCTTCAACAAGGAATTCATGCGAAGTTATACGACGTAATAGTAACGGTATTTGCGATTCTAAGGGAGTACGCTGCAATCTTTCTCAAGAAAATCATATGGATTTTTTCCTATTCGATCTCTTCGTTACGCGTTTCATCGCGACTGGCATATGCAAGAGGGATTGTCAAGAGAATCGGCTCAGGTATGTTAAGGCTATCCTTTCTTTCCTTTTTAGCATGATCTTGTAAGTACATGTGTTTGATAAAGAGGTATAAAGAGAAGTTCATACTCCCGAATTTATATACACTATCCTAGTCTCATAAGTTACAGTATTCTCCCTTATCGGGACTTTATATTTAATTGAGCCAATATCAGCAGGTAAGCATATCTTCAGATTACCTTTGACTCCCAGTTATTATATTATCAGTTCAGTTTCAGCTTTCAATTATTCTATTGCCTTACATACTCGGTATATTATTTTGTATTGACGTCCCTTTTTGCCGTGGACGCTGCATTTCATGCGTGTAGGTTCAGACAGACAGACGAGTAGACCTCCTTAGTAGGTGTTGCCCGAGTTCATCTTGATCCGAAAGCTCTGCGTCCTTCAGAGTTGCCGGGTCTAGATTTTTATGTACATCTTGTGTATATATGTATATATATGTTATGGATAGGTCGGGGCCCTGTTCCGATCAGAGTACGTCCATCAGTAGAGGCTTATAGACATACCTTGTCAGTTAGTGCAGTATGTTGGGCTTGTAAGCCTTGTATGTATATTTTGTTGGTTTTCCAGATGTAGTAGTTATGACAACCTTGTCGGCTCAGCTTTATATTTATGTTTATTCAGCGTTCAGAAATTGTCTTGCAATGTGGCCCATGGCCAAAGTATGACAATATATGTTTAGAGTCCCTTAGTCGCAAGTTGGTACGCAAGGATAGGTGAGGCACCAGGTGCCGGTCTCGCCCCCAGGTTCGGGGCGTGACAGCCACGACATCTTACGGAAGGAGAATTGGGCCGTGACATGATGACAAAGTATCACTGACACAAGCTCAGACATTACTGCAACTTGACCCATTAAATGCACAACTCCATGAGGATGAGAAGGCTAGATTCCAAAAGTTTAAGAAATCTTCTTTCTTAGCAGAGATGTTCTTGCAACAAAAGAGTAAAGCTACTTGGATAAGGCTTGGAGATGATAACACTAAGCATTTTTTCTCAGTTATAAAACATAGGAAGCTGCAGCAGGCAATCACTCAAATGAAGGATCATCATGGAAACTGGAAGACTAGCCAAGAAGATATTGCTAATATCTTTGTGGAGTACTACACTGACCTACAAGGAAGGAAACAAACTGACAGATTAAAAGATTTCAATAACATTCTCAACAATGGGCCAACCTTATCAGTGGTAACAAGTTGATCTAATCAAGCCTTACTATGAAATGGAAGTGAAGCAAGCTATGTTTAAAATAGATAGCAGCAAAAGCCCAGGGCCAGATGAGTATGGAAGTGAATTTTTTAAATCAACATGGGACATTGTGGGGGTGGACATCACATATGGAGTATTGACATTCCTCAACAATGGGAGGTTGTTGAGGCAAATTAACACTGCCAATATTGCATTGATCCCAAAGATAAAGGTTCCTGAAAGTGCCAGTCAGTACAAACCCATTGATTGTTGCAATGTCTTGTACAAATGTATTTCCAAACTACTATGTAGCATGCTGAAGGTTCATGTCAATGCCATTGTGGCAGAGAGTCAACCAGCATTTGTGCAAGGGAGATCAATGGTACACAATGTACTTATATGCCATGACTTATTGAGGTACTACAATAGACAGACTTCACCTAGATGCTTGATGAAAATTGGCTTAAGGAAAGCATACTATATGGTTAGTCAGGAGTTTGTAAAAGTAGCACTCAATGGCAGGCCTAATTAGATCTGTTGGAGGCCTACATTACATTGTATCCTTCATGGAAGGTGGCTATGGTAATTAGGTGTTCTATAGGTGTATAGGAGTTTGTTGTTAATAGTAATATTTACATTGTTACCAAAAAAAATATAATGCGATAATGAGTTGGCTGGTTTTTCGCTGAATGAAGAAATTCAATTTTTTGAGGTTAATTGTTCTTCTTCTAATGTAATAATTTTATACAGACAACTCGATAAAATATATTTATTTATGTATTGGTTTAATTCTTTTGAATGTGACGCTAAATTTAGTGTGCAATATACATCTATTTTTATTAATTCTCTCTTTGTTATATTAAAAAGATTCGTGCACTGCACAAGTATGTATACTAATAAATACTTAACACACAATTAGTACTTTTGATCTTTTACCAAGTGCATAAATAAACTAAAAAGTATTCATATTATAAACTATTCATTTACTCGATTTCCTATTAGAATTATATACGTAAAAGGGTCTGTGACCACTAATCACGCCCAACTCTAGTCCTAAAAAGGATAAGCGGTCGCTGCAAATATAATCCGGTCTAAAAGTCCGGAGTCGAATCTCACAGAGAACTAAGATTTCGCTATAATTGTTCAATATTGCTAAGAAACACAAGTCCAAACAATTTTCTAATTATAGAG
>ML361913.1:3552-126676 GCA_005239505.1 Nicotiana paniculata | reverse complement strand
AGGGTGAAGGTTTGGGGTTGATTGGAAGGGGTCCGGTGGCCGGACGACGGTAGGATTTTGGGGAGGCTAGGGTTTAGGTTTAGAGAGATGAGAGAGAGGGAAATGGGGGCGGCTAGGGTTTAGGCTAGGGGTTGGGTTTCAGATGAATGAGGGTATGGGGTGGGGTTCGGGCAGTTAAATACTAAACGGGTGGTTAGTTCCCAGCCGTTGGATCAAGGATAGATCAATGGCTGGGGTTGAACTTGGCTTAAACGGCGTCGTTTTGGTTAAGTTGGGGCAGGCCGGGTAGGGGATTGGGTTTTGGGCCTGGATTGTATGGGTGTATAAAAAGACTTGGGCCTGGGCGGCTTTGGTCCAGGTCCGATTTTAACCCTCTTTTGTTTAACTAAATATTAATTAGTTAATTTCCACTCTAATTTAAAACCAAGGAATGTAGTAATTAATTTAATCCTCATTTATTTATGGGTTAATCAATAATGACACGGCCAATTCTATATTCCTAATTCAAACTGCGTTTTTATGAAGTAAGGGATGATTAATCTCTGTAGTAATCAATTATTAACAACTACATTACGTCAGATATTCGTCATTTGTCTATCATTTAACTAATTATGACCAACAAATTCGTAATGCAGAATTTCAATGATTTTGAAAGATGAATTATGGATATGCCAGCAACGCAAATAATTCACAATTAATTACTGAAAAGTCAGTCAATATTTATAAAATCAATTGATTTATTGGGATTTTTATAGGACGATACGACGAGTAAAAATCACATGCTCACATTGGGCACCTTTATTTACCCAAGAAGTGACGGATGCATGGATATCGGGCTTGTGGGAATGGCAGATTTCATGATGAAAAAATCCAATGGCACACTTATACTGATGGTCTTAGCCGAGATTTACCGTGCTCTGACAGTTTGCCAATCTGGGAGAAAGTTCTTTGAGGGGTGCAACCTGCTTCTACAAATCTGGTTTATCGATCACCTCTGTCACCGCCCAGGCTACATGAACTACGGCTTAACCGGTTTTAATTGCATCGAGGAACATGGTACTCGGGTAAAGGGACACAAATTTCCTGAGGGAACGAAAGCCTGGCACTCATACTTGAGTTCATTGACTGCTGACCAAATCGAGTGGACGTTCGGGTAGTTCCCTGTCGGCGAGGTTATCAATATGTCTGCTGAGGTTTGCTATCTCCTGTTAATGGGCCAGTGAAGCATCCAGCCATATGCCCCACACCGGGTGTTATGCTAGTTGGGGAGACAACAGGGTGTTCCCCATGACGAGGACTTAAGCCAAAAAGCCATTGAGTTATGCCCGGGAGCTACATTTCCTGAAGGCAGGGTCCGTTAAATCTGGAACGAGTGCAGGTTTTTAGAACCTCAAACTCGGGCGAGAGATTTATCTAAAGGGGAAGTGGAGCCCGCCTACACTTCTTGGTATGGCATAAGAGGCAGGGAGCATCAAGAGCAAGAAGGGCCCGCAAAGAGACCCCACATGCAATAATTCACCGAGCAAACACAAGAGCATTGGGCTTGGTTAGAAAAGGAAAACAGCTACCAAGCTACCATAAGCAAGTTGGAAGCCCAGGTCAGGGAAATCAAATTTGCAAACAATCTACATACTGCCATAATTGAAGGGGAAAAAAATAGGTTAACCCAAGAAAATAAAGTTCTCTGGGCCCAGATACAGGAATTAAAAACAACTGCTGAGAACCCAGAGAGAAGAAGAACTGATGAAAGGCTTATCAACAGTCTGAGGCATAAAGTGTGCAGCTATGGGAATGATCTAGACAAAGCTGTGGAAGAACTGGCCGGAGTTCGGGTAAGATTAACAAGAAGTGCAGAAGAAAGAACAGAGTTTATCCAGAGACTAAAAAGGAAATATGACCAAGAAGTCATAGGCTTGAAGGAAAAGTTGGTCGTCCTCGAGAACGAAATGGCCAAACATGCAAAAAGATTTAAGACAGAGAGGGAACAGTGCTATGCCATGATGGCTCAGTTGGAAAAAGAGTTGCACCAATGGCAAGAGCAGAGTCACAAAGACGCCCAGACTTTAGAGGCGAGATCCCAGCAAATTGGGCTCCTACTTCAAGAAAAAGGTATCATCAGGCGAAGGGTCCGAGAGATAGTTGACTACATCATCACCAAATGCCAGGAATGCGAAGATATGACTCGGACCATCTTCTTATCAGCGGTTATGATCTTCATCCACAAGATAATGGATGACCTTTACTGCCTCCAGCAAGACATAGCACGCAGGTCCGTGGAAAGGTCGAATGATGCCCCACCGGCCCCTGGAGCAACGGAAGCACTGATGTAGTTCTGATGTTTTTCGAGTATGTATTTCATTTTTCTAGTTGTAGTCACGTTTGAGTCCACAGTAGTTTTTATATTTTTAGAAAATATGTGTTGAGTCTGTTTTGCAAATTTTGAAATTCCAAAAGTGGGCTACAAGTTTTCTGTAATCAGAAGTGTTTTATTTAATGAATGAAAATTTTAGAATGAAAATTTTAGAAAAAATATGTATTTCTATCCTTTGGTATTTGTTCCATGAACTACGTGATAATCTGATTCACGCGGCGCCGTGATACGTAGGCAATCCACATAGGATTCGATCATAACCATAAGAAAAGAAATAGAGCGAGGAATAAAAGAGCGAAAACAATAACAGAAGAAGGGTAAGAATGATAAAAAGGGAAAAGCCGAGAAATAAAGCCGGGATGAAGTACACAAGTGTTGCAAAAACATATAGAAAAGCGTTTAAATTGTTCAGGTGCATTGGATACCCCAAACGTGTGATTGCCTATGTGATAAATGCTTCAACCTAGCATATTATTGGTTCAATATAAGAGGTATTTTTAGGTGGTTGGTTTTGCGGTAACCTGGCTTCCCATCCTTACTTCACTAAGTCAAACGGGAGCATAGAAATGACGTCTGAAACTCACTTGCCAATCGTCGACTCTTCTGTGGAAGACCTAAATCCAGCTATCCCAACATCTGAGTCGGCAACAGTTGAAGAGAACAGGACTCTGCGTTGCCGCATGCTGTAAATGTGAGACGCATGTTCCAATGGTAGGGAACCACCCAGTACCATCCCGGGTTTCCTAGAGATAATTCCCAGGGAAGGCGGGACATCCAACATCCTCATAAGTTACCCAGCCACGCCGTTTGGATATCCAACTATGTCGGCTCACTGTGCCGGAAGGCCTTCTGAGGTTCGCCCCCAGGCCCTGTTTTTCGGTGTGTCTTCCAATATCTTCACCGCACCACCAATCTCTGCCACGTCTCCGCCGACTATCTCTGGACCAAGTTTCGAGCCGCCAGCATTGACATTCCAAACACCGTACGTCTATCGGGATACCACTCACATTACTCCCAATGCATATCCCCAACAACCACAGCTTGAGGTAACTTTGGGACAAGATAAGAAAAGCCTCGAGCACGAAAAAATAACTCGGAAAATGAAGAGTATTTAACAGAGCCTCAAGAATATACAGGGGCTGAGCGGGCAGAAAAGCGTCTCCTATGCAGATTTGTGCATGTTCCCGCACGTCCACTTGCCTCTTGGGTTTAAAACACCCAAGTTCGAAAAATATGACGGACATAGGGACCCCATAGCTCATCTGAAAAGGTACTGTAACCAGCTCCGGGGAGCAGGTGGGAAAGAGGAACTTCTCATGGCATATTTCGGAGAAAGCTTGACGGGAATCGCATCAGAATGGTACATGGACCAGGATACATCCCGCTAGCACATATGGAATGACCTGGCACGGGACTTTGTCCGGCAATTCCAATACAATGTGGACATCGCTCCCAATAGGAACTCACTATCCAATCTCAAAAAGAAACTCTCAGAGAGTTTCAGAGAGTACGCCATCAAATGGCGCGAGCAGGCCTCCAGGGTCAAACCTCCGATGAGGTAGCATCTTTCTACAAGCACAGGAAGCTGATTACTTCCAAAATATGATGTCCGCCATGGGCAAACCATTTGCGGAAGCAAACAAAATTGGAGAAATGGTGGAGAATAGTCTAAAAACGGGTCGTATCCTGAGCCAATCTGCCATAAGAGCAACCTCCCAGGCCATCCAAAGCGGATCCGGGAGTGCAGCCAACAGAAAAAAGAAAGAAGAAGAGGCCATGATGGTTTGCGATGTCAGGAAGCCTCGACAATACCCACGTCCATTTCCCAAAGCTTCCCAACATTACTATCCTCACCAAGACGCATCTTATGCTACGCCTCCTCTTCTCTATGCGGTAATGAACGCTCAACCACATCCCAGACCACAACAACAATACAATAAGAATAGAGATCCACCTCCGAGAAACAACCCTCCCCCAGCTCTATATAATCCACGCCCTCCCTAAAACTACACGTACAACACCTACCCCCTGAACTACCAAGGAAACCCAACTTCACTCATGTCGGGGAGCCGTATTCAAGCCTTTTCCCAAAATTAGTCAGATGGGGCTTCTACAACCCGTACCTCTGACCAGGAAAAACCCAGCATCAACATCATACAATTCGGGAACCAATTGTGCCTACCATTCCGGAGCAGGATGACATGACACGGATGAGTGTTGGACCCTCAAAAGGGCCGTGGAAAGCCTTATAGAACAAAAGAAAGTGGTGTTAAGGGACGAAGAAGCTCCCAATGTGACGAACAATCCACGGCCCACTCACAATCATGGGCCCGTCATCGGCATGATTTTCAAGGACCAGGATTTCGATCAAGCTCTAAAGGCCATCATCGCCATCGCAAATGTGGAAAGAAAACCCAAGGCGGCACCCAAACCAGTCAAGGAGATGAAGAAGAGTAACCCCGTCCCCCAGGTCACGGAAAAGGCTGAGACTAAATCAAATAGAGGACCCTCTAAATACGTTGTCCTTTACATCCCCAAGGCATACAAGAAGGAACAATGTGTGTTGAGCCCTCCATAAGGTTACAATTCAACAAGGCAATAATGAATGGCCCAAAAATGTACGTGCCGAAAGGGACGTATGTGGAGCGAGGGCAAATAATTTCACCAAGGTTAAATGAGTCCGTGGTTATTAGCCACGCGTCGCAAACTCCTATGAAGAATACTACTTCCGTCCCCTGGAATTACCACAGGACGGTGGTGATGTACAAAGGGAAAAGATTACTGGGGAAACAGGCAATATAAACTCATCAAATAAATACCTCGACCTGGAAGAACTAAACAAAAGCAAGTTGAAATGACTTCCGCCTAAAAGGCCGATCAGTGCCGGAGAGGCAGAAGAATTCTTCAAGAATATGAAAACCGTGAATATGCCATAATCGAGGAGCTCAAAAAGTCCCCCACTCAGGTCTCACTTCTATCCTTGCTGGTAAATTCAAACGAGCATCAGAAAATCCTGATCAAAACCCTTAATGAAGCATACGTTCCGGCCAACACCGCAGTTGAGAAAATGGAAAGAATGGCAGAACGGTTTTTTGAAGTCAACCGGATCTCATTTAGCAAGAATGACTTTCCCCGGAAGGGGCTACCCACAACAAAGCTCTCCACCTAACTGTTAAATGTGAAGGTTACTATGTGAAAAGGGTTATGATGGACGGTGGATCTAGGGTTGATATTTTCCCTTTATCGACCCACAAAGAATGGAGATCGGGACTGAGAGAATCAGGCCCAAAAATGTGTGCGTCCGTGCATTCGATGGTATCAAGAGAGACACGATCGGGGAGATTGATTTGGTCTTGACAATCGGCCCTGTAGATTTTGAAGTGACATTCCAGGTCATGGATATGGATAATTCCTACAATTATCTCCTGGGAAGGCCTTGGATCCATGCGGCAGGGGCAGTGCCATCTACTCTCCACCAGATGGTTAAGTTCGAATATGAGCACCAGGAAATCGTGGTCCATGGGGAAGACGAGCAGTCTATTTAAGGGACCCATCAGTCCCATGCCCGGAAGCAAGAGAGGGCAGTGAGCACATAGTCTACCAGGATTTCGAGATTGTGGTTGCGGACCAGCATTAGGAAGGAACCCCGTGCCCTCAACCCTTCCTATCAAACGCGTCAATTATGGTCGCCAACGACATGATTAAATATGGGTACACACCTGGAAAAGGGCTCGGGGTGTCCTTGCAAGGCATTAAAGAACCTGTCACTTTTCCTACCAATAAAACATTTTTTGGCATAGGGTGTCAAGCTACTCCAGACGATGAACAATGGGCTGACCAACGTAAGAAAACTGGTTGGGTATTGCCTCAGCCGATCCCACACATCACCGCATCATTTTTCAAGTCAAAATACGTGGAGGAAGAGGAAGAGTCTTTCACGGCCGAAGAAATAGAAGAAATACTCGGAGCAATGAGGAAGATGTTGTATGAGTCCCATATGGTCCAACCAGGAGAAGGCTCCAGCACTGCCGAAGTACAGTATATAGGGCCTGACGCCAAGTTGCAAAACTGGAAGGCTACTTGATTCCCCGTCAGGCGGGAGTCCCGGTAGTTCAGCTTTTCCCATCCTTTCTACACTATGAGTTATTTCAGGGTGTAACTCAAGTGTTTTTAAATTCTTGCCTTTAAATTCCGATGTAAACCCTCCTATTTTCAAACTCAATGAAATGAAATCAAAATTTCATCGTCTATTATTCTTTCTGATTTTTGTTTACTTTTCTTATTTTTCAGTTCTAATAATGCGGCTTTAAAAAAAATGACATGCTTGCGAAATTCATGATCTGATCTTAATACGCCATCTAACCTCGAAATAATGAATCAAGAACTGGAATATGACGAAGAAGAGGCTTTTAGGGAAATAAATCGATAATTGGAACAGTTCGAGAATAAGCCTAAGCCAAACTTAAACGAAATGGAACCCGTTACCTTGGGCAATGAAGAAGAGATTCGAGAAACCATGATAAGCGTCCACACGGATGAAATGACTAGAGACGCCTTGATTCAACTCCTATTTGAATTCAAAGACGTTTGCTTGGTCCTACGATGACATGCCCAGACTAAGTATGGACTTGGTGGTACACAAATTGCCAACCTACCCCGGTCATCCACCTGTCCAACAAAGCAGAGGAAATTTAAAACAGACATGAGTGAAAAGATCAAATAAGAGGACGCTAAACAACTAAAGGCTGGAGTAATCCGAGTGGTCCAATACACTACCTGGCTAGCCAATGTGGTTCGGTGCCTAAAAAGGACGAAAAGGTCCGAGTGTGTGTTGACTACCGAGATCTGAATAAAGCAAGTCCCAAAGATAATTTTCCACTGCCAAACATACATATCCTAGTTGACAATTGTGCTAAACATGAGGTACAGTCTTTTGTCGATTGCTATGCCGGATATCACCAGGTGTTGATGGATGAAGAGATGTAGAAAAGACAACCTTCACTACACCCTGGGGAACATACTGTTACCAGGTCATGCCATTTGGTTTAAAGAACGCTGGGGCAACTTATATGAGGGCCATTACTTCCATATTTCACGACATGATGCATCAGGAGATTGAGGTGTACGTGAATGATGTGATCATTAAGTCCAGAACCCAAAGTGACCACGTGAAGCATTTGAGGAAATTCTTCGAACGCCTGTGCAGATATGATTTGAAATTAAACCCAGCCAAATGCGCTTTCGGAGTTCCATCCGGAAAATTACTGGGATTTATCTTTTGTCGACGGGGCATTGAGCTGGACCCAACAAAGATAAATCTATTCGGGATCTCCCACCCCCAAGAACCAAGAAGGAAGTCATGAGTCTGTTGGGTAGGTTGAATTACATCAGCAGGTTCATCGCTCAGTTGACCTCCACATTCGAGCCGATATTCAAGCTGTTGAAAAAAGGTGCAGCCATCAAATTGACAGACGAGTGCCAGGACGCTTTTGACTAAAGGCTGGAGTAATCCGATTGGTACAATACACTACCTGGCTAGCCAATGTGGTTCGGTGCCTAAAAAGGACGGAAAGATCCGAGTATGTGTTGATTACCGAGATCTGAATAAAGCAAGTCCCAAAGATAATTTACCACTGGCAAACATACATATCCTAGTTGACAATTGTGATAAACATGAGGTACATTATTTTGTCCATTGCTATGCCGGATATCACCAGGTGTTGATGGATGAAGAGATGCAGAAGAGACAGCCTTCACTACACCCTGGGGAACATACTGTTACCGGGTCATGCCATTTGGTTTAAAGAACGCTAGGGAAACTTATATGAGGGCCATGACTGCCATATGTCACGACATGATGCATCAGGAGATTGAGGTGTACATGGATGATGTGATCATTAAGTCCAGAACCCAAAGTGACCACGTGCAGCATTTGAGGAAATTCTTCGAACGCCTGTGCAGATATGATTTGAAATTAAACCCAGCCAAATGCGCTTTCGGAGTTCCATCCGGAAAATTATTGGGATTTATCGTTAGTCGACGGGGCATTGAGCTGGACCCAACAAAGATAAAATATATTCGGGATCTCCCACCCCCAAGAACCAAGAGGGAAGTCATGAGTCTCTTGGGTAGGCTGAATTACCTCAGCAGGTTCATCGCTCAGTTGACCTCAACATTCGAGCCTATATTCAATCTGTTGAAAAAAGGTGCAGCCATCAAATGGACAGACGAGTGCCAGGACGCTTTTGACAAGGTCAAAGAATATCTGTCAAATCCTCCAGTGTTAGTCCCACCAGAACCAGGGAGACCTCTGTTCCTATACCTGATGGTGCTAGAAAATTCTTTTGGGTGTGTTCTTGGGCAACACGATGCAACCGGGAAGAAAGAGCAGGCCATTTATTACTTAAGTAAGAAGTTCACAAGCTACGAGGCCAAATATTCTCAGTTAGAAAGGACTTGTTGTGCTCTAACTTGGGTTGCTCAGAAGCTCCGACATTATTTATTGGCTTATACCACCTACCTCATCACGAGGCTGGATCCTTTGAAGTACATATTCCAAAAGCCAATGCCCACCGGGAGATTAGCAAAATGGCAAATCTTGCTCACAGAATTCGATATTGTCTATGTCACTCGCACAGCTATGAAAGCTCAAGCATTGGCCAATCATCTAGATAAAAATCCGGTTGATGATGAATACCAACCCTTGAGCACTTATTTTCCGGATGAAGAAATCAACTCCGTCGAAATAATCTCGTAAGGCGCTGACACCTAGAAAATGTTCTTTTATGGAGAAGCCAATGCGAAAGGTATTGGGATAGGGGCGACCTTGATTTAACCCACAAGACAACTCTACCCTGCCACGGCCCGCCTCCGTTTCTTCTGCACAAACAATACTGCTAAATATGAAGCTTGTATTATGGGCATGAACATGGCCATTGACATGGATGTAGAAGAGTTGTTAATCATGGGGGACTCCGATTTGATCATTAAGCAGGCTCAGGGAGAGTGGGAAACTCGATATATTAAAATCCTTCCCTACAGACAGCATGTGGAGAATCTTAGTAAGCGATTCAAAGCCGTCGAGTTTAGATATATTCCTCGGTGCCACAATGAGTTAGCCGATGCACTGGCCACCCTAGCTGTAATGTTTCCTATCCGGCTAATGTTCGCATAGACCCATTGGAGATCCAAATCAAGGAAAGACATGGTTATTTCAACACGGTCAAAGTAGAAACCGATATCCAACCATGGTATCATGATATTAAAAGATTTTTGAAGACAAGAGAATATCCCGAGCAGGCCAACGTAGACAAAAAGAGAACCATCCGAAGGCTCGCCAATAGTTTCTTCCTAAGTGGGGAAGTACTGTATAAAAGGACTCCCGATATAAATCTGTTAAGATGTGTAGACGCCAAAGAAGCCGAAAGGATCATGGGCGAGGTCCATTTAGGAGTATGCGGTCCCCACATGAATGGGTACGTCCTCGCAAAGAAAATATTGCGTGCTGGATATTATTGGATGACCATGGAGAAAGATTGTTTCGATTTCTTCCGGAAGTTCCATAAGTGTCAAATATATAGCGACCTAATCCATGCACCACCATCAGAACTGCATCCTATGCCGGCACCCTGGCCATTTGTTGCCTGGGGAATGCATCTCATTGGCCAAACGAGTCAAGGGCCTCAAACGGGCACATATTTATTTTGGTTGCTATCGACTATTTCAGAAAATGGGTCGAGGCCATCACGTTCAAAGCTGTCACTAAGAAAGTGGTGGTGGATTTCGTGCATGCTAATATCATCTGTCGCTTTGGTATCCCTACAACTATCATTACTGACAATACCGCGAATCTAAATAGTAACTTGATGAGGGAGGTATGTGAACAGTTCCAGATAACCCACCGCAACTCGACCCCTTACCGGCCCTAGCCAATGGCGCCGTTGAAGCAACAAACAGAAACATTAAGAAAATTCTCAGGAAAATGATTCAAACATCCAGGCAATGGCATGAAAAGCTGCATTTTGCATTGTTGGGATATCGCACGACCGTGCACACATCGGTTGAAGCTACCCCTTACCTATTGGTTTATGGCACTGAAGCCGTAATACCCGCAGAAGTCAAAATTTCTTCCCTTAGGATTATTGTCGAAGCAGAAATTGAGGACAATGAGTGGGTCAAGACCCGACTGGAGCAATTAACTCTGATTGATGAGAAAAGAATGGCCACAGTGTGCCACGAAAAATTATACCAGCAAAGAATGGCCCGCGCTTACAACAAGAAAGTGCGACCTAGGAACTTTGAAGTAGGGCAACTCATTTTAAGATGTATCCTCCCGCACCACAAAGAAGCGAAAGGAAAATTTGCCCCAAACTGGAAAGGTAAATACATCATAAGGAAATTGCTACCAAAAGGAGCGTTATACCTGGGGGACATCGAAGGAAATGACCCCGAAACGGCTGTCAATGCAGATGCCGTCAAAAGGTACTATGTTTGATCCTCCATATATATTTTCAATTGCTGTATGGTTAGGATGACGAAGGCTTTCATTCTCGCTACCCAAACACCATTAACCCTTTTTGCAAACCCTTTGAGCCGGTTACTCTTCTTTGATCACCCTCTTTGGAACCCGAAAGTGTTATTGAAAAAAAAAAGAGATGTTTTAAAAAAAAAAAGCGCCCTGAACTACGTTCGACTTGATTCTGAAAGGATACGTAGGTAGCCTCTCCCTAGGGTTCAGTCACACCAAAATAAAAATCAACATTTCCCCAAGAGTTTAAGCTGGGGCAAGTGTAAGATTCGGCGATGTGTCGCCTTAAAGGTTCCAAAGTTGTAATCAACGCAAATTCTTTTCCCCAAAAACTTTGTTCATGTACTTCTGATCAATCGGCAAAGACGTCCAAAACTGGAGGATACAGTTGTTTTGATCCAAATACAAGCAAATGAGGGAAATTAAAATGAGAGAGTCTCATTGGTGAAAACCCACACGGTCACCGTGAGGCGACGGTAAGCAGAGAAATTAAAAACGAGAGAGTCTTGTTAGTGAAAGCTCGCAAAGAGCACTACAAGGCGAGGGTGAGAAGAGAAATCAGAGAGGTTAGTCGGTGAAAACCCGCAAAGGGCGCCACTGATCAAAAAGGATAACGGGTCACTGACATGGACACAGTCCGGGGCAAGGTTTCTCAATCTCGAGGTAATAGTTATGATGAATTTCTGAGAGTCGGACGGTTTATACGGATCAGGCATCCAGTCCAAAGGGCATGTCATGTTCATTGAAGTCCGCATGCACTCCAGATAAATCCTTTTTCCTTTCCCCGAAAGGGACACCTCTTGTTTAAATTCGTTGTCCATTCTGTCATTTATTTTTCTTTTGAATCCCTTTCGGTCTAACTCTGTCCCGAAACTAAGGTAAAGTAAAGATGGCAAGACTGATTTACAGGGCTCTCATTTGACGCGGGTCAATATGCAAAAGGCACCCAGCCTCGCCAGGGCCATCGAGTCGATCCCGACTGGCCACGATGGCCGATGATTCAAACTCAAAACCTTGAAAGGAGAAAATCAAATTGAAGTGCCTATAAAGGCGAATGAAGTTGAAAGGTTGAGCCCCGCGTGGCTAACCATCTTCGCTAGGCTTCAAAATCCGAAGTATTCTAAATGACTTAAAGTTACAACTGGAAGAAAGTCAGAAGTGAAAAGCCAATAAAGGCGAAATAAAGTTGGAAAGGTTAAGTCCCACACGACTAAACGTCGCAGCAGAATTTGAGGAGCCAAAATTCCCCCCCGATACTCTGGAAATCCAAAAGAAAAAGCAAGTGAAAAACCTACAAAGCCAAAACAAAGTCAGGATACTGGATCCCACGTGACAATTGCCATCCAGAAAGACAAGGTACCCGGGATTAGAGATGAAACCCAATCCCCAGCAAACAAGCAAGTGTTTGAGGTCTTCATCAAAAGAACTAAGGTCAAGCAGTTGAAAGTCAAAGCTGCAAAACCAACCATCATTTCAAACTAACGAATTGTTCTTTGTTTGAAGGAAACGGGTGCAATTCGAAAGCAACCATGCAACAAGCAGGTGCAACCAAAAGAAATTGCGCAAGGGCTAGAAGGAGCTCTGCAGCATTGACTCCAAAGAAACGGAAGTTTTCTCCAAGAAATCTTTTTCCGCATGCATAAAAAAATAAAAAATAAAAATAAGAAGAAGAGATGAAGAATTGAAGTTGAAAATAACTCAAAGTAGTATGGGGCCTCCAATCCCCAATTACACTTTTTCCCGACGCAAGGTATACACTCCCGTAGTCGATGCCAATCAAGGGTATACATTCCCTGGTTGATGTTTTCTTTTCCAATCAAGCGTATACACTCCCTGGTTGATGTCTTCTTTTCCAATCAAGGTTATACACTCCCTGGTTGATTTTCTTTTTCCGACGCAGGGTATACACTCTCGTAGTCGATGGCAATCAAGGGTATACACTCCCGAGTTGATGTGTTCTTTTCCAATCAAGGGTATACACTCCCTGGTTGATGTTTTATTTTCCAACCAAGGGTATACACTCCCTGGTTGATATTTTATTTTCCAATCAAGGGTATACACTCCCTGGTTGATGTTTTATTTTCCAACCAAGGGTATACACTCCCTGGTTGATATTTTATTTTCCAATCAAGGGTATACACTCCTTGGTTGATGCTTCCTTTTCCAATCAAGGGTATACACTCCCTGGTTGATGTTTTATTTTCCAACCAAGGGTATACACTCCCTGGTTGATATTTTATTTTCCAATCAAGGGTATACACTCCTTGGTTGATGCTTCCTTTTCCAATCAAGGGTATACACTCCCTGGTTGATGCTTCCTTTTCCAATCGAGGGTATACACTCCCTGGTTGATTTTCTTTTCCCGACGCAGGGTATACACTCCCTGGTTGATGTTTTCTTCTCCAATCAAGCGTATACACTCCCTGATAGATGTTTTCTTTTCCAATCAAGAGTATACACTCCCTGGTTGATTTCTTCTTTTCCAATCAAGGGTATACACTCCCTGGTTGATGATTTCTTTTCCAATCAAGGGTATACACTCCCTGGTTGATGCTTCCTTTTCCAATCAAGGGTATACACTCCCTGGTTGATTTTTTTTTCCCGACGTAGGGTATACACTCCCGTAGTCGATGCCAATCAAGGGTATACACTCCCTGGTTGATGTTTTCTTTTCCAATCAAGGGTATACACTCCCTTGTTGATGTTTTCTTTTCCAATCAAGGGTATACACTCCTTGGTTGATGCTTTCTTTTCCAATCAAGGGTATACACTCACTGGTTGATGCTTTCTTTGCCAATCAAGGGTATACACTCCTGGTTGAGTTCTTTTCCAACATAGGGTACACAATCCCTAGTTGATTTCATTTTGCAACATAGGGCTCCCAACCCCTAGTTGATCCAGCTTTGAGATATAGGGTATCCACCCCCTAGTCTGTAGTAACTCCGGGTGCACCAGTCGCGGCTTTTCATTGCTTTCAATAATGAAGTAGCATAGAGTTTGTTACAATAACTCACGAAATTTTTCTAGTGAAAACTGGGGCAGAAAAATTTCGTTAATTTGTTTTGATTTTTGTGCAGATTACGTTTATAAGACATTGGAACCCGAGAAGACCAAAAGAAGAAGTTTCGATCAAAAATAACAAAACAAAAAGAAGAAAGAGAAGATTGAATCAAAAAGTGCACAAACGGGGAAGATGTGGACTATTCGGGACGAGATTGAAGTCATCCGTCCAGTATATCCTGCTTTGATCCGAGGAACGATAAGACAAAACCAGCACCTGCGACTAACAAGCATCAGGATCCAGGTCAGAGTCAGCAAAAGATCAAGACTCAAGACCAAGTCTTAGATAGGAATCTTGTAATTTAGCAGCTGATAGGTTTAGTTAGTCCTTCGTTTCGTACTTGGGTGTAATAAGGAGATCAGCAGCAGTAACAGCAGCAACCGTAGTGAAACCACAGTTACTCGGTAGTCCCTGTTACCAAAACCTCCAGAACTACACTGACCTGATTTCTTTATAGCCAAGGATATGTAGGCAACCTTTGAAGCAGGGTTTGGTCATACTTTTCCAAAACGCTTCACATGGAGTATTTGAACAGGTAAAAGTTGTTCATAACTGCTCACTTTGTCTTTGCCCGAAAACTCTTAGTGTTTCCGAGCAAAGAGGGGCAGCTATGAGCATGTAATTTTTCACCTACTAAATACTCCTACAAATTTGGATAAGTAAATTAATTTTACAAATTTTGTTGAATTTTAGAGATTAATTGTGAATTGTTTTGCATTTGCAATTTCATAATTCATTTTTTTAAAATTATTTTAAATTGCATAATTAGGTGCATCATTATTATCAAAGAATTAAGAATTTACTTATAAATAATTGAATTAAATAACGAACGAATGATAATTATTTGATGTAACGTAGTTTTGATAACTAATTGCTAAAATTAATCATTTTTTATCTGACAAACTATAGATTTAATTAGGAGTATTAAATTAATTATTTTATTCCTAATTAGCCTATAATTAGAAGAAATAAGGTCAAAATTGATTACTACATTTTTTGAATTTAATTAGGTTTCGTTTTAATTAGACTAATTAAGTTTAATTAAGCCTAGAGTGTTAAAAAACCGGACTGGGCCAAATGACCCAAGCCCAAAACCTATTTCTATACTACCCAAATGACCCAGCCCATAATCCCTGCAACCCGTCCTACCCCAGCCCTCGCCCCACCCCGTTTGAACTAAGACTAATCCCAGTCGTTGATCTCTAATGATCTGACGACTGGGAACTAATTAAACCTATACTATATAACTTTCCAAACCCCCCCCCCACCTACCCTCTCAAGCCCAGAAGTCTCACACCCCCCTGTCCGTGTCTCTCCCTTCTCTCTAAAGACTCAAACCCTAGCTGCCCAGAACCACCATCCTCCGCCGGAAATCGCCTCCGGCGGCAAAGTTTAACCAAACCACGCCAAAAGTTCACCCCACAACCTACTCTTCACCCTCAACAACCTCCCGCTATTAGTTTTCACCAAAAACCACCCGATTTCTATTTATTTCAGATCTGAGAATCTTAAAACCCTAACCGACATAGTCCTTTTTTCCTCTTCCATGCCCTTTTCCGTTCAACACCATACCTTGCAAGATTAATTACAAAATCGATTAATCTCTCATATGCTCTATCAAATCTGAGCATGCACAAAGCTTTCTCGAAGTCTCACCATGGACATCTGTTTTCCAGTGGTCAAACGCAATGACCTATGGACATGGGATTCTAGCCGCAAGCAGTTGATTTGAGTAAACACTGGCCCTCCTTGTTCTTTAAGTTTTCAAGTTTACATTGTGTTCTTTGTTGATTTCCTCTTACACATGGCATCTTAATAAGTTTGAATTTTCCTACTGTGTTTCTGTTGTCCTCATTGGTTAAAGTAATTGATATTCCTAGCAATCTCTGACTGTTCTAGTGTCAACAATTGATTTGTGTTGATGACTACTTAATTAGACTAGATAACACTTGATCTAAGCCTAGCTGAACCCGTCTCATTAGCAAAAGAATTTTGATAATTTTTGTGTATATAGATAACTAAATTGAACCATGCCTTAGAATGTGCTTATTTGTTTCATCATGTCATATAGATTCCCATATTTGTAATGCTAGCATGTTCATTATGCTATCTGTTTATTGATGTGTTCTGTAATCATGAAATCCTATAAAACTTCTTTGTATACTATTTTGAGTGAACTCCATCGACTTTTCACACTTGTGTTTGCCCAGTTATAGTCATGAATACCCTGTTTGTTTTCATTTAGGAGAAACTCTTTCCTAAACTATGGTATTCACTTGAAATTGCCTCATAGAACATTGTCTGCCCTAATGACTTGAGAGTCTGAGTTATGTAAAATCTGAAATGCAAAGCTACTGTTAGGCTTAAGGAAGAAATCCAAAGGTAAAAATAATTAATTAAGTCTGAGTAGGTTATCCGAATCCTAAATGATTAATTAAGCCCAATCAGTCAGGTTTGAGTTGAAATAGGTCAAGCAGTCTCACTTTTAAGTCATTTAAAATCCTAAATGGCTGACTAGAGTTAATAGTAAACTCAATTGACCTGACCCTAGTTACACCAATGGTAATTTCAGAAACTTTGCAGGATAGTTTTGGGATATTAATTAGGAAGATCTTACATGAGAAGTTTCTTGAACATAAATAAAGGTCTAAAATGAAATAAAGAAAACTAAAATCAGAGGTAAAAATTTGAATGGACAGTTGTCCTAACAGTTGTACCAAGGTTGTTAAAAGGTGATGTACTATCTGACAGTTTTTAAAATTTTTAGGGAAGAATATTCCCCCAATATGCTGATCCTTATACAGCCTCTATAAAGATAGGTCCTCTCACTCTCAAAAGGGACACAAAAATTTGAGGAGAGCAGCTGCTACTTAAAACAGTAAAAACTTCAAAAAACATCAGTAGAAAAGGAAAGAATAGAAAAAAGAAATATGTTAATCTTTCTTAAAGAGAATCAGCATCTCGCCTTTCAGCTTCTCTTTGTGTATTCCTTCCTGGTAGGAGTCATAAGGAGTTCTTACTTAGTTTTTTTTTCTAAGAAGATTTCCTGGGTTTTGGTTGTCACTGGGGGATTCAGTTGTTTGTTGCTGCTGAGACCTTCTTTCTCTTTGCTGACCACCATCTTCACTTGACTTTTATTTGGTCAAGTTCTATTTTGTTATATTTTCTCTCTGAAAGGTATGTAACAGTTCATTTGCTTAATGAAATTTTGGATTTGAAGATTTATCCTCTACTTGCTGTGTAAAACTAGTTGCTCTGGGTAACTGAAGTTCTTTCTTCTGTTTTGTACAAAAATGTGATAATTTGGATGTTTATTGGTATGATAATGAGTTTGTGAATATGATAAGTGTTGTCTTGATGTTAGTACTCGTATTGCTGGAATCTGTTGTTTGTTTCAGATTATATGTGCATAAATATGTGGTTAATACTCACAGTTTCATATTAGGAAATAATTTGCATTAGGATAGATGGATCTGACTTTCTAATAGTCAGATTCACCCCTTAATAAATGCACAAATACTTAATAGTTAGGTTGTTATGTAAAGAGTCAAAACTGGTGAGAAGGCATCAAGGAAGGGGATCTGAACCTATAAATGGTCAGATTCACTCCTTAGAAAATGCCTACAGTGACCAAAGTTCTGTGGAAACACAAGATGAAGACGTGAAGGGCTTGCTGGCTCGCACAGGAGCACCAGCGGATTTACATTACCCCTTTGTTGTTATTTTATATTTTACTATTGCAAATGTACAGTAGGAAACAAGAATGTAATAAACTAGTTTTCTTTTGTACTAGTTGTAAAGAAGGGACTGAACTAAAATTATATTCGGTTTATGCCTTTTCAATTTCATGAAACTAAGTCAGGTTTTCATTTTGGTAATTATCGTAATCGTTTGATTGTGGTAAAAAAACCCTTTCCCTTTTGTACAATCTCAATATAAACGTATAAGAAACGAATTCATCTTGAGGACTATAGGTTTGAAAATATTTGTTTCACAAAATTCCTATGATTTGCAAAACAACAAAAAGAACATCTTTTCTTTCGTCTCCAAAACGAACTGTTTAATGAATAGGTATAAAGTTTATAGTTCGAAGGCGCTTGTATGAAACTTGTAAACACTTGCTAAGATTCCAAAATAAGTGCTCTGTATCCAGTGACTCTTAAGAAAATGCAAATAAAAATCTGTCTCTTCAGTTCATCTTATATGTTCTCAATTTTTCTGAGTTTGCAACACCGTAACATGTGTAAACGCTATCAAACAAGGCTCAGTAGATAAGAAATTAAATATCATGAATTTAGGTCATTTGGAATTGGTAAAAAAATCTTTTAAAAACAACACCATAGCTATATGTGTTCATTTGACTCCTTAAATAAGTGACTTGCAAATGAGTATTTCGACTTTCTCTATGTGATGGAATGATCCCCTTTATAGTTGTATAGTCTTGCAATTAAGTAGAAATAGGATTGGCCAAAAGGTTTAAAAGAAATTAGAGCTAAAATGTGGCCATAGCCCAAAATATGTTGTCTTCCAGGCTAAGGAATTTCATTCTTAGGCCACCCTCTAGGTAAAAAGGTACTTGTAGTTCGAAATTCGTAAAGAATCAAGTATTATCTCAAATTACCATAAACTACACTCGGGAGTGGAAACTCATGCCCCTGACCCTCACTCCAAACAACTAATAAAACGCATATAACAACCCCGGGTGCATTTCATGTGACATGATTACCATGTGTTCAAAAACAACAAGTGTACGTCATAATTGATTTTAAAACTAAAATTTTCCTTCAAATAGAAAACATAAAGAATAATCAAACATCGCCTTAAATAGGCACTATAAAATCGTCATGACTATTATCTTGACTACGTAATCTACACTCGGGTGCGACAACTCATTTCCCCGTCTTCAACTTCAAATTCTATTAAAATCGCGTATTGTAATTGCGGGTGCATTTCATGTGACGTAATTGTAATATGTTAATATGTCCAAAAACAAACAAGTGCATGCCATTGTGACTTGTTTCAAGATAAATCCATAAATATTAAAAGCGGATAAAAAGTGAAAAAGGCTAAAAAGCACAATATGTTTAAAATATATAAATAATTAGGCCAAATATTAATAGCTAAGTGACTATGCTAGAACCACGGAATCCGGGAATTCCAAACACCTTCTCCCGGGTTAACATAATTCCTTACTCGAATTTCTGGTCGCAGACAAATAAAAATAGAGTCAAAATTTCCTCGATTTTGGATTTTAAAACAAAACAGTGTTCCGGAGCATCGTAAAAAATCCGGGTGGTGACTCTGAAATAATAATAAGTCCCAAAACTGAATAATATCACTTAGTTGGAAAAACTCCCCTATTACTCCCACCCGGAGGAAAAAGGAGGTGTGACAAGGGCCAGGCAAAATTGTGCATCGCGATCGCATGAATCGGGGTGCGATCGCGTAGGTTTGGAAGAAGGTGAAGTGAGATCGCGTGGTCTAGGTCGTGATCGCAGTGAAGAAATCATTAGGCAGTACATAATTAAACCCTCCGCGACTTAAACCCTTTTTACACCATTTTTGTACGGACAGAGAGCTTTGGGTGCGACTTTTGAAGAGGGAAATCATTGTTCTTCATAGAGGTAAGTGTTTTGACCTTAAAACTCATTTATGGATGATTATAGAACATAATATCAGTGTTAACTTAAAGAAAATCAGTAGAAACAGGTGGGTTTAGGGCTTGAGATGATAAGATCTTTAGCGATTGATTTGAGGGGTCAAACGAACTCAGATTTTAGTATTCTTTATATTTACGGACTCGTGAGATGATGAATAATAGTTTTCCATAAAAATTTCTGAGTTTTGGGACGTGGGCCCGGGGGTCGGGTTTTGACTAATTTCGGATTTTGAGCTAAACTTGGTACTTTTCAATTGGAATTCCTTCCTTAAGCATGATTTGATGATAAAAATCTGAACTTGGTAAATTATGAGCACTCAGAAGCCGGATTTAGAGACAAAGGCACTGTGGAATAGCATTTTAGCCGGTTTTGAGGTAAGTAACGTTTCCAAACTTGGTTCTGAGGGTTCGAAACCCCGAGCTAAAGGATTTACGACTATTGTTGAGGTGACGCACATGCCACGTGACGGGCGTGCGGGCGTGCATCGAGTATGTTGACCTATCCCATGGCATCTCTTAGTGATTATTCCCTAATGATATCTGTACTTCTGTTAATGTGGTAATTGTGAACCTGTTAGAAATCCTGTTAAGTACAAATGCTAGGCTTCACGCCGAAAATGCTGAGACCCAAGTGGTCGTATATTACTGTCTCATTTTGTGATTATTTGATTTCATATACTCAGTCCCGTTATAGCATATCACTTCATATCTCAGTCTCAATATTGTTAATTATGTGCATACTTATAATTGTTTCAGGCTGATGTAGGCATCTGTGATCCATGTGAGTGAGACTGAAGAGTAATGACTGAGTGAGGCCGAGAGCCTGTCATTGAGACACTTATGAGGATGGACTGCACACTGCAGCGATATATCAATCATGCCTTTGTTGGCTTGATATGGCGCTTGGGCCACTACGGCCCCTCCGCAGTCTTTGCACCCCTAGTGAGCGCATTGATGTGAGGGATGGATCTTCCATGAAGAGTAATGACTGATTGAGGCCGAGAGCCTAGACACTTATGAGAATGGACTGCACACTGCAGCGATATATCAATCATGCCTTTGTTGGCTTGATATGGCGCTTGGGCCACTACGGCCCCTCCACATTCTTTGCACCCATAGTGAGCGCATTGATGTGAGGGATGGATCTTCCCTGGACATGGATCTTGTTCGAAGTGGGTGTTATGTGAGGGATGGATCGTCTCTAGGCATGAATCTTGTTCGAGTGGTATTCCGGAGATGGACTTTCTCCGTGGGGGCTGGATTGGCCTTTTTCCTCAGTACGGAGTGACTACGGTCACCAGTGTTTATGCACATTCCGGGATGGAATTTCCCTGGGCCTGAGAGCCATATATAGTACTGAGTGGACTTCTGTGGGAGATCTGTGAGCACTATGTGCATATCCACACTGGTTTCAGACATATATTCTATGATGGCATGTAAAGTATACTGGCATACTTGGCATATCTACTCATTCTGATAAACTGTTAGCATGTCTATTTTCTGTATATTGTTTATTGTAATTTCTGAGGTTTTGTCCGTCACTACCTCTCATCCCATAGTTTTGGTTCGTTACTTCTGAGTTGGTACCCCCTTCACCTTGTCGGCAGATCTAGGTACACCGGGACCCGGTAGTGGATATTGAGCAGTGGTCAGCGTTTTCATTGGAGTTGTCGAGGTAGCAACTGGCGATCGCGACCTCGTCCTCTCTTCCTTATTCCACCTATTACACTTATTTTGAGACTATATTGTCTATTTCTTCATTCTTTATTTTTTTTATATAGTACGTCATGACTGAGTGACACCGGATCTGGGGTTGGAGGTTTAAATTTAGTTTTTCACACATTGTTTTACACTTTAGATTCTTAGTATTATTAATAAATTCGTTTAAAAATCGCATTTTTACTGGAAATTTAATTTAGCTTTGTTAAAAAGGGAGGCTTGCCTGGTTCCACGACAGGCTCCATCACGACTCTGAAATTGGGTCGTGATAAGATGGTATCAGAGCGCTAGGTTAAATAGGTCTCACCAGTCATGAGCAGGTTTAGTAGAGTCTTGAGAATCGGTACGGAGACGTCTGTAGTTATCTTCGAGAGGCTACAGAACCCTTAGGGAAAAAAATCCACATTATTGAATTCTGTCATGCGACTCTGTTGAATTCTCGAACTAAACTTCGGTTGTTTTCATTCTCTCATAGATGGTGAAGACTCGTGCTACCGATCGTAGTAATCAGACACCAGTAGGACCAGCTGGAGGTCGGGGCCGTGGCAGAGGGAGGGGTGCAGCCCACTCAGCAGCCTAGGAAGTACCTAAGAACTTTCCCATTGCTTATGATCAGGTCCCCGTAGTTGAGGTCCAAGCGGGAGAGGCTCAGGCATCAGCAGTGCCCATTGTGATTTCGGGTCTTCAGAAGACCCTAGCCAAGGTTTTGATGGTGTGCACCAGCTTGGCACAGGTCGTCGCCGTGTCTACTACTGCTGCTATTTCTCAGGCCGGGGGAGGAACTCAGACTCCAGCTGCCCAGACACCTGAGCAAGTTACTCAGAGCTTCAGACACCTGGGACAACTCCAGTCCTGCCGGTTTCCCCAACCCAAGATTTTGTGGTCCCAGCTTTGGCAGATGACGAGCAGCACAAGTTAGAGAGGTTTAGTAGACTCCAGCCTCCGGTTTTTAGTGGTACTGAGGGTGAGGACGCCCAGGGCTTTTTGGACAAGTGTCAGAGGATCCTTCGCACAACAGGGATACTGGAGGCTAGTGGAGTCCCATTTACTACCTTCCGGTTTGCAGGAGCTGCACTCGCCTGGTGGGAGGCCTATGAGAGGCGTAGATCTGCTGATGCAGCACCCCTTACTTGGCTTCAGTTCTCCATTCTATTCCTGGAAAAATATATACTGCAGTCCCGCAGGGAGGAGCTGCGCAAGGAGTTCGAGCAGTTGCGCTAGGAGGACATGATCGTGACGCAGTATGAGATGAGATTCTCCGAGTTGGCCCGTCATGCTATTTGGCTAGTTCCCACGGATTGGGAGAGAATCAGGAGGTTTGTTGATGGCCTCACTTATTAGCTTCGGATTTTTCTGACTAGGGAGAGATTATCTGGCGCTTCTTTCAAGGAGGTGGTTGACAATTCCAGGGAGATTGAGTCGGTTCGCCGCCAGGAGCGGATCGATAGGGAGGCCAAGAGTTCTCAAGGATCTGGGAGTTTTGGTGAAGTTCCTTTAGGAGGAAGCCTCAGCCCGGCAGAGGCCGTCCATTCAGGGAGGCTCAGCCAAGTCGCTCAGGTTATCATAGTGGATCAGTTGGTCACGATCCTCATAGTTCGTATCAGGTGCAACCATCTTTCAGTGCCCTGCCAGCTCAGAGTTCATCTTGGGCACTATCCGTTCAGAGTTCATCTATGCCTGGTTCCTCCAGTAGTTATCCTGGTACTAGGGGTTCCCTTCAGTCCCCAGTGCCATTCTCAGAGAGAGGTTGCTTTGAGTGTGGAGAGGTAGGCCAAATTAAGAGGTTTTTCCCTCGTCTTGCGAGAGGTACTTATCAGCAGAGGAGTTAGCCCTCGGTTTCAAAATCAGTAGATGCACAGCCCGTCCAGGTAGCTAGAGGTGGGGGTCAGGCAGGTAGGGGTCTCCCAAGAGGGGGAGGTCGATCTGGTGGTGATCAGGGCCGATTTTATGCATTTTCAGCCAGACCGGATGAGATGGCTTCTCATGCCGTGATCCCAGGTATTGTTTCAGTCTATCACGAGAAGCTTAAAATTTTAATTGATTCCGGTTTTTCATATTCACATGTTCATCATAATTTAGCCCATTCTCTGGATACACCTCGTGAATCTTTTGTTACATCTGTTCATGTGGTCGCCCCTGTGGGTAATGTTGTTGTTACGGACCGCGTGTGTCGGTTGTGTGTGCTACCTATTGGGGTTCTGGAGACCCGGGTGTGTGCATGGTAAGGTTATTCAGCGGTTGATGGCTTTTGAAACAACCCTTGGCACGTTCTAGGATGAACATTCGTTTAAGAGGGGGAGAATGTAACGACCCGGTCGATCGTTACTTAGAACCTGCATTATAATAACTGTTCGTGACTTTTCATAGGTTGGTTATAGTGTTATTGATGTGTTAGAATTGGTAGGATTGAAATCGGAATGGTTGTAGTGAGAGTTTAGTCGCTTAGTCTTTAAGAATAACCTTAGAGTTGGAAAAGTCAACTGAGAGTCGACTTATTGGGAAACGACCGCGGAATGCGGATTTTATGGCTCTGATAGCTTCGCTAGGTGATTTGGGACTTAGGAGTGTATTCAAAATATTTTTGTGATGTCCGGTGTAGAATTAGGCTTGAATTGACGAAAGTTAGTTCTTGGCGATTTCCGGTCGGCAGTGGAAAATAGGCTATTAGGGTCGGAATGGAATTCCGGAAGTTGGAACAGGTTTGTAATGTCATTTTGGAAATGTCTGCATAATTTCAGGTCATACGGAGTTGTATTGGATAGTTTCGGCATCGTTGGAGGATTTTAGAAATTTCAAAGTTCTTACGCTTGAATCCGATGTAAATTTGGTGTTTTGATGTTAGTTTTGGTGTTTTGAGAGTGCAACTAAGTTTGAATAATCAATTATGATCTGTTGATAACTTTTGTTGGGGTCCCGAGGGGCTCAGGATTGATTTCGGTTGGTTAACGGGCATTTTTCGACTTAGAGAATTGCCGATTTACTGGTTTTTGTGCAGCAAGGATCTGTGAATCGCGATCGCATGGCAAGGGCTGCGATCGCGTAGAATACTCTGAAGGCCAGGCAAAATTGTGCATCGCGATCGCGTGGATCGGGCGCGATCGCGTAGGTTTGGAAGAAGGTGAAGTGCGATCGCGTGGGCTAGGTCGTGATCGCGTAGGGTCATGACAGGCGTGTGGGGGTGAGGTGAATTGGTCTTCGTGATCGCGTGCGTCTGGTTGCGATCGCGTGGGGTTGAGATGCTGTGAAGCGCGGTCGCGTGGCTTATGTCGCGATTGAAATGAGTAAAGTGGGGGGCCAGGGAATTTTGTTCTTCGCGATCGCGTGAGGACTTCCGCAATCGTAGTGAAGAAATCACTAGTCAGTATATAATTAAACCCTTCGCGACTTAAACCCTTTTTACACCATTTTTGTACGGACAGAGAGCTTTGGGGGTGACTTTTGAAGAGGGAAATCATTGTTATTCATAGAGTTAAGTGTTTTGGACCTTAAAACTCATTTATGGATGATTATAGAAAATAATATCAGTGTTAAATTCACAAAAATCAGTAGAAAAAGGTGGGTTTAGGGCTTGAGATTATAAGACCTTTAGCGATTGATTTGAGGGGTCAAACGAACTCCGGTTTTAGTATTCTTTATATTTACGGACTCGTGAGATGATGAATAATAGTTTCCTATAAAACTTTCTGAGTTTCGGGTAGTGGGCCCGGGGGTCGGGTTTTGACTAATTTTGGATTTCGAGCTAAACTTGGTACTTTTCAATTGGAATTCGTTCCTTAAGCATGATTTGATGATAAAAATTTGAACTTGGTAGATTTGGAGCACTCAGAGGCCGGATTTAGAGGCAAAGTCATTGTGGAATAGCATTTTAGCCGGCTTTGAGGTAAGTAACGTTTCCAAACTTGGTTCTGAGGGTTCGAAACCCCGAGCTAAAGGATTTATGACTATTGTTGAGGTGACGCACATGCCACGTGATGGGTGTGCGGGCGTGCATCGAGTATGTGTGGCCTGACCTATCCCATGGCATCGCTTAGTGATTATTCTCTAATGATATATGTACTTCTGTTAATGTGGTAATTGTGTTAGAAATCATATTAAGTATAAATGCTAGGCTTCACGCCGAAAATGCTGAGACCCGAGTGTTCGTATATTACTGTCTCATTTTGTGATTATTTGATTTCATATACTCAGTCCCGTTATAGCATATCACTTCATATCTCAGTCTCAATATTGTTAATTATGTGCATACTTATCATTGTTTCGGGATGATGGAGGCATCTGTGATCCATGTGAGTGAGACTGAAGAGTAATGACTGAGTGAGGCCGAGAGCCTGTCATTGACACAGTTATGGGAATGGACTGCACACTGCAGCGATATTTAAATCATGCCTTTGTTGGCTTGATATGGCGCTTGGGCAACTAGGGCCCTTCCGGAGTCTTTACACCCCTAGTGAGCGCATTGATGTGAGGGATGGATCTTCCCTGGACATGGATCTTGTCCGAAGTGGGTGTTATGTGAGGGATGGATCGTCTCTAGGCATGGATCTTGTTCGAGTGTTGTATTCCGGAGATGGACTTTCTCCGTGGGGGCTGGATTGGCCTTTTTCCTCAGTACGGAGTGACTATGGTCACCTGTGTTTATGCACATTCCGGGATGGAATTTTCCTGGGCCTTAGAGCCATACATAGTACTGAGTGGATATTGCGCAGTGGTCAGCGTTTTCATTGGAGTTGTCGAGGTAGCAGCTGGCGATCGCGACCTCGTCTTCTATTCCTTATTCCACCTATTGCACTTATTTTGAGACTATGTTGTCTATTTCTTCATTTTTTTTAATATAGCAGCTCATGACTGAGTAACACCGGATCCGGGGTTAGAAATTTAAATTTAGTTTTTCACACATTGTTTTAAACTTCAGATTCTTAGTATTATTAATAAATTCGTTTAAACATCGAATTTTTACTGGAAATTAAATTTAGCTTAGTTAAAAAGGGAGGCTTGCCTGGTTTAACGACAGGCGCCATCACGACTCCTAAATTGGGTCGTGAAAGATTCCAATAACACCGAACCCCCAAGACGCCTTAAAATAAAGTAAGGCAGAGACAATGTTTGTTTGAACTCTCGGACATAGCCTAAACTATTTTATGTTAAGGCATTCCGACCCTTATGAATACAAGTAAATAAGCAAAGGGAAGATTTGAAAACCAAAAGGGAAAGAAATCCTTGTATATATAATCTTTTTACAAAGGCTAGAATGGCCAGATATAGGAATGTACAATGGACAAAACGGCCTAAAAAAGATGCAATAAACAAAAATAAAAACGTCAAAAGACCTAAGTGGCATGTCTTGGTCCTTATCAAAGGTCGCGTCTTCATACTCGGGGTCTTCCCCACATTTAGATTCAGACAAGCTCTCAGAACCTTCCTCTTGAAAGACAACTTCCCGGCCTAGCTTATTCTGCCTTGGCATACTCGATTTCCGCCAATATGTCAAATCCCTTTGTGTGGACTCCGTCGAGGGCTTCCCTAGATCTTTGCACCTTGAATGATCCACCATGCTCTTGTCCTGTACCTGGATATCCTCGACATCGACCTTTAATTGGCAACTTTAACATTGGCTTTGGTATTGGCCACGACCACCTCAGATTTGGCCGCCTCGAGCTCTTTGGTCAGGCTCTCTTGGCCAGAAATAGCTGAGTTAAGCTTAGATTTGAGCTCCTCGATCCTCTCGGCCTTCACCAACGTCTTATCCTTTGCTTCCCGAAGTTGAGCCTCGGCCGACTCTAGTTGTGCTTGTACATCTTCCTTTTTCGAGGCTAAGAGGTCCATATTTTTCTTGAACTCCTCAGCCTCAGCTTGTATCGTATCTACCTTTGCCTGGAGCTCCCCGATCTGTTCAAGCCTCTATTGGACCCGCAGGATCGGATCGTTAGCCACTATGTCTAATTCATTTTCACTATCGTGAAGTACTCGAATTATCTGCTTGGTCATCTCGGTGTGTTCTCTCTGAGCCGCTTCTAACTTGGCTTGAAGCTTCTGATTCAGAAGCTTGTAAGTATCCCTCTTCTCTGTGAGATCCCGAACCTCAACCTCGTGCTGGGTTAAAGAAAGGTGTTAAGATTATTTACAACTTGAAATTTAAAATAAGTAATTAAGTGACACTCGAAGAAACCCGATTCAAAGCATTTTGAGCCTCATTGAATAGGCAAGGCGCCTCCACCGCGTGCACCATGGCCTGGTCCTCTTCGGTCACCAAGCAACTGAGGTAGCTAACAACCCCCACGGGGGAAGAGAAAACCCGGGCATCCTCCGGGACAGAGAAAATTATCGACCGCCTGCAGTCAGGGTTAACACTTGGGGCCGAGAATCGATCCACCAGTTTGGAGCTCGATGAAGACCTAGTGGCACCCGATAACGGTACCTTCCTTGGTACCGGCAAGTCACCAAGCCCGGTGAAATATTCCAAAGCAGTGGACTCTAATCCATCGAAGAGTTGTGGATATCAGTCGCCCCTTGAGGCCCCTCGTAAGAACGACTTTCTAACATACTGGCCTCGCGAATCATGGCGTCTGAAATCTGAGAGGGCCTTGTAATGTTGATCGCCCCAAGCTCGTCTCTCGGGGAACCTTCCTCTTCTCGAGAAGCGTCTCCCCCGGTCTCTCTCTATACCCCCTAGCTTGGGGCGGAGTGGCCTCAACACCTTCAGGTTCGGGAGCTTCGGCCAAAGCTCCCTCATCGACCTCCTCCAGTTTGGAGGGCCCTTGTATCACGACACCTGCCCGTGCTCGGGCCACCAACTTGGATTTCTCTTCTTCTTCTTCTTCTTCTTCTTCTTAAGACTCGTCCCTTAGACGGTGGATTGAGTCCGAGGATAGAGCGCCTGTGCTTCCCTTGGGCTTGCGCGACCTCCTCTTCAGTTTTTTCTTTTCCGAGTTCGGGGAACTCGTGGCCTTTTTTCTGTTCTTTTCATCACCCTACCTTGGGGAAGGGGACTCGAGAGGCACATCCTCATCACCGGATGGAGGCCTTATAGAAATGTCCTTGGGGAGACCTACAAAATGAAATAAATAAGAATTCGACAACACAAGGAGAAACCGTACCGAACTAGAGAAGGAAACCCTTCGATAGTTCCATTCAAGCACGCTCGGAGTACGGTATCTATGACACAATATCCTCAACCATTCCTTGAGTTGATGAACCACGCCCTTCATCTGGTCCATAGCTGCAACTGCAAAAAAACCAATAAGAAAGAAGATAAGAGGAGAAACGATAGATTAAATATTCAAGGCAAAGTAGTGCTTAAGTTTCATGTTCTTTTTCTCGGGAAATGGCATTTCCTCGGACGAGATCAGATCTTAAGTCTATATTCGGATAAAACGGCCCATCAAGCCTCGGTCCCGATCCTTATCTATACTCGAGAACGGGGCCCTACTCGCCCAGTGAGCAAGCTTGATCAGACCCCCTCGATAGCATCGGGGATTGTAGAGGTGCATAAGGTGATCGAGGGTGAAGGGACACCCTTCAATTTTGCTTATGGAGAATCGAAGGAGAATCACTATTCTCCAGAAGAAAGGGTGAATCTGGCCAAGGGTCACGTCGTATCTCTTGCAGAAGGCAATGATGATACGGTCTAAGGGACCCAACATGAAGGGGTAAGTGTAAACACTTAGAAAACCCTCCACATGGGTAGTGATCGACTCCTTAGGCTAAGGCACCACCACGTGCTTATTAGCCAAGTTGCAGTCCTCTTTAACCTTGGTGAGGAGATCATTAATGATTGTGTATATGTACCTCGAGACCAACTCCTTAAGGTGAGGTTCCACCATAGCCCCATCGTTGGCGGGTCGTAATGAAGAGATGGCCTCCTTTTGCGGTACAATCTTAGAAGTTTTCACCATTGTAGAACAAAAGAAAAGAAAATTAGAAAGGTATGCAGTTTGCTAATAGTTCAAGAAATTTAGGTGCAAGTGTTGCAAATCAAAGGGATTTTTGAAGAACAAGAATAGGAGGAGCTTTGAATGTAAAGTATGAAAGAATGAAGGTTAGGGTATTTATAGCTTGCTGGTGACGGTTCAGAACCCATAGTGGCCGACCAACAACTGACAGGAGTTTAATACCTTGGTAACTGGACCGACGGGACGTTTCGATAATTGTTTGTCGCTTATGTCATAGTCGGGTGTCTCAGTGATCGTTCGTCTTACGTCATGGCCCATCGAGAATGGATTCAGAAGTTCATATCGTTTCTCGTCATCTTCTCTCCGAGAAACGAGGGGACTATTTGTATACGGCCAAAATCGGGCTCGCCCCTTATGTGACTAATCGAGACTAGAATATGGTAGGTTAAGGTTTGACCTCGAATTATGTCGAACCGAGGTGAGAGGTTATATCATTAAGTTCGAGACCCCGGGACCGAAAAAAATCGAGAGTAGGTGAGATCGAAGGAAATTTTCCAAGACAAATAACAGAAGGACGAACTATCCGCGATCGATTGTCGATCTCGGCAAAAATCTCGGTACGTATCAAGGATAGGACGATTAATTAGCAAATCATGAGATTTTCTACCTTATATAGAACTGTATCAAGAGTAGGACTCCCCTACTATATAAAGGGAGTCTGATCGTTTGTAAAACACATCACATTTACGCAATATAAAGCAATATACTGTCATTTTCTAGCTTTTATTATCTTGTTGCTCTGTTCATACATCAGTTGAAACATCTCTTGGTTTAAGGGTGATCGAACTTGAGGGCCAAGGCTATTTGATTCGCGTGGTTTACATTTATTTTTTTATCGTCAATTTTAATATTAATCTATTCTTTTAATTTGTACCAAGTTATATCACGCATCCTTAAAATCATGTATAAATACAATTGTTATCCGATTTTCGGGTAAACAATTGGATACTTACTCGACGTTGGGAAGGGAAAAGGATGCTGGACAACGAACCTTGATGTTGAACATCGTTCTCTGTGATTATATTCAAGAAGTTTGTATTTTGAGCTTCCTCCAGGCAAAATCCATGTACCATATCATGAAGTCTACAACTTTTAATTTTGCCAATGGAACTCAACATATTGACAATTATCAAGCTTCTGTGAAACAGATCTTTCAAATATTTCTCTGCCACTATTTCGAAGCTTTCGTCCCTCTTTACCTTAACAAACCCCTCTGCAGCCCATAATCTGACTAGTTTACTTATTTGAATTTCACTACTCTTCTTGAAGACAATCAAATACAAAAGGCAAGCTCTGATGTGATGAGGCAAGTGGTAGTAACTCAACGCTATCACTCTTGAGCAATATTGATCAAGATCTGTACTCATCAACAAGTTCACATCTTCAACCACTTTCGTCCATTTATCAAGTGATTTACCTATTTTTAAGAGAACTCCAGCCATGACAACAGTTGCTAATGGTAATCCTTGGCACTTTCGGGCAATTTCTTTCCCGATGTTCTCAAATTCAGGGGCTAAGCATTCATTCTCGAACACTGTATGACACAACAAGTTCCTAAACTAGCATACTCAGCAACCTCTGCGTTTCGAGTAGTCAATAGTATGCGGCTTCCATTATTGTTGAATGGAAAACACATTATTATATCATCCCAAGCCTCTGTGGTCCATATGTCATCAACAATCACCAAGTACCTCCTACCTTGCAAGCTTTTTTGAAGTAAATCTGCAAGTTCTCCATCGTTCTTCCGATCAAGCCCTTCTCTCCTTGTGGACGTGTAATGAAGGAGGCCAAGGTATAAATTTCTCATATGATATTCTTGTGAAACAGTGATCTTTACACGAACATCAAATGAGAAATTATCACTTGTTCATTGAAAATTCTTGTCGCGAAAGTTGTCTTGCCGATTACCCCATCTCAAGTTCATTGTTTCTACTCTTTGCCTCTAAAATATGCTGTGATGAATCAACAAGATCAAAAGTTTATGGTTTTGGATCTTTTATTTTTCTATACATGTTCTTCATCTTCATCCACTTCTTGCTTTTGGAATCAACATTTTCAATCACTTGCTGCAAGAATTTGCAAAAACTTCTCCCAGGTATCCACTTCTTCCACAGGGGGACTTTCGCAAAAATAGCTTTTCCTTGACGTCTTCCTTAAGAGTCTTTGGTTTCTGACAGAGCAAGTTCTCTCAATTTTGACTCCACCATATCTTATGCTACCTTCATTGTTTGTGCTTCAAGAGTTTTTAGCACCTCACGATCTCTGATAATCTTCTCAGTTTCCTCAAGAAGTGTTCTCAAGGAATTAAGTTTTCCATAGAGCACTTCCATTAGTTATTTGTCTTCCCCTATAAGGTGTGATTGGTATCCAATGGATAGGGACAGTGTTTCCATGAAAGAAGTTATGGAAAAAATAAGCCATAAAACATATGTGCTCTCTCAAACAAGATAACGAAGAAGCTCTAGCAGAAAATAACCAATGTAAAGTGAGGCCAATGCAGTTCGTCCCTATTTTGCAGAATATAAAGGTTGCTATCAGTACAATAAAACAATATGTGCATATGCTTATATGGTTAGTGCTAGCCAGAATGATAAGACCATCAATAACTGCGACTGAGCTTCTACTTTTTGTTTTCGCTTTTCTTTCTTTTGTTCCTTTTCTCATATGAGAATTTTATGACTCATCTTTCGGCTTCTGTTATAGACTAAAGAGGAGAGCCCCAACCCAAAAGACTAGTCTATTAGGTGGGAGAGCCCATTTAGCTATAAACCCATTAGCATTTCTCATTTTAATCAATGAGGGGCAATCGGCACATAACAGGTTCTTCTGTTTACTTGATTTTAAACTCCACGCTTATTGATTCTTAGAACCCAACCATACAACAAAAACAACAACATACTCAGTATTATCTTACAGCATGCGATACTTTAAGCGCTAGAAGGAGGGCTTGAACCTACGGCCTTGTGGTTAAAGTTTGTCCTTGCAGATTAATTTGTTTGTCTGTTAGCTTGATGAAATTACAACGAAATGAATGATTCTTTAATCTGTCAAACAGTTCTCTTGTCTTAGCTTATCGTATTGTAAACGTTGCATTGAGTTCATTCGTTTACTTGTAGAACTAAGAGTAGTTCCGCATTCTCTGTGATCCCTCAGCTAAAAAGGAAAACAAGGATGACCATTGATTGTTAGAGCTTGACAATTATTCTCTGAATTTTGAGATTGATTATAATTGTCGTCCTTTCCAAATTACAAAACAAGTGTATCCCCTTGGCCTTCTTATGGCTGCTCTTTGGTTTAGACTGGAGTAATCTTGGAGATTTTGTCTCTTGAATACGTGGTAATGGTAGACATTCAATCAGTCAAGTTCTCCGGCTGTCAGAGCGGGTAGCTAGTGGATTGTGAAAGTTGGTTTCAGGCTTAATCACCACTTGCTGTCACTGTTGAATTGATGTAGTTGAACGGTACGCTTTCTTAAATACAAACTCTTAGATTGATTGCATTTGTTATGAATCAACACAGGCCCAATATGACACCAGTAGCTAATGGGCTGACAAGAGTTATTGGGCCGAGAACAAACAGTAAGGCCAGGTTAATTTGGGATCCAGGTTGAGCAGTAGGCGCAAGAATGGTTCTAGTATAAGAGGCAATGGTCTGTGATTTGGGGTATGCATATTGTTGAAGTAAATATGTCTATCCTCTCAACCTCTTTCTCAAGTCTAAGCTTCTCTTCTTCTTTCTTCTAATTGTGTGTCTTCTCCTATATCCACAACTATCTCAATTTCAGTATTTCCATGGTTAGACTGCAATTTGAGTGTTAGTTCGGCTACTAGTAATTGTAATAGAGTGTTAGTTCTTATCAATTACACTTTGAGATTGTAGCATTTGCTACAACATTATTGTGTATTAATTTCTGTTATATCATAGGATTGTACTTTAGACTCTGAGAGATAGTCAATTATATGCTAAGTTTTCAAAGTACAAGTTTTGGTTGGATTCAGTCGCTTTCTTGGGGCACTTTTTATCAGCAGAGGGCATTCAAGTAGATCCTAAGAAGATCGAGGCAGTTCAGAACTGGCCTAATCCCACTTTAGCCACATAGATTAGGAGTTTCTTAGGTTTGGCGGGCTATTACCGTCGCTTTGTGGTGGGTTTTCATCTATAGCCGCCCTGTTGACCAGGTTGACCCAAAAGGGTGCCCAGTTCAGATGGTCATACGAGTGTGAGGCGAGCTTTCAAAAGCTCAAGATTGCTTTGACTACATCACCGGTGTTGGTGTTGCCCTCGAGTTCAGGATCTTATACGGTATATTATGATGCGTCCCGTGTTGGGCTCGGTGCGGTATTGATGCAAGAGGGCAGGGTGATTGCATATGCGTTGCGGAAATTGAAGGTTCATGAGAAGAATTACTATGTCCATGATTTAGAGTTGGCATGAATTGTTCATGCGCTGAAGATTTGAAGACACTATCTTTATGGCGTGTCGTGCGAGGTTTTCATTGATCATTGGAACCTTCAGTATTTGTTCAATAAAAAGGATCTCAATTTGAGACAAAGGAGGTGGTTGGAACTATTGAAATACTATGATATCACCATCTTGTATCATCCAGGGAAGGCCAATGTGGTGGCTGACACCTTTAGTTGAAAGGCAGTGAGTATGGGCAGCCTTGTGTTCATTCCAGTCGGTGAGAGGCCGCTTGCATCGGATGTTCAGACCTTAGCCAACCAATTTGTGAGGTTGGATATTTCCGAGCCTAGCCATGTTCTAGGTTGTACAATCTCTCAGTCTTATTTGTTCGAGCGCATCAGATATCGGTAGTATGACGATCCTCATCTATTGGTCCTTAGGGACATAGTGCGACACGGTGGTGCCAAATAGGTTACTATTGGAGATGACGGAGTCTTGAGAATGCAGGGTCATCTTTTTGTGCCTAATATGGATGGGATTCGTTAGTTGATTCTTGAGGAGGCCTACAGTTCTCGTTTTCAAATTCATCCGGGCACCGCTAAGATGTATCAGGAATTGCGGAAGCATTATTAGTGGAGAAGGATGAAGAAGGATATAGGTTCTTATGTAGCTCAGTGTCTAAGTTGTCAGCAAGTAAAATATGAGCATCATAGACCTGGTGGTTTTCTTCAGAAGATAGAGATTCCTAAGTGGAAGTGGGAGCGTATCACTATGGATTTTGTTGTTGGAATCCCACAAACTCAGAGGTAGTTTGATGTAGTTTGGGTCATTGTGGACAGGCTGACCAAGTCAGCTCATTTAATTCTGGTGGCAATTACCTATTCTTCAGAGCGGTTAGCTGAGATCTACATCCGTGAGATCGTCCGTCTTCACGGTGTGCTCGTGTCTATCATTTCTGATTGAGGTACGCAGTTTACCTCACACTTCTGGAGGGAAGTACAACATGAGTTGGGCACGCGAGTTGAGTTGAGCCCAGCGTTTTATCCTCAGACGGAAAAACAGTTCGAGCGCACTATTCAAATATTGGAGGATATGCTCTGCGCATGTGTTATATACTTCGAAGGATCGTGAGATCAATTCTTTCCCCTTGCAGAGTTCTCCTACAACAACAACTACCAATCGAGCATTCAGATGGCTCCATATGAGGCATTATACGGTAGGCGGTGTCGGTCGCAAGTTGGGTGGTTCAAGCTGGGGGACGCTTGGTTGTTGGGTACAGACCTAGTACAGGATGCCTTGGATAAGGTCAAGTTTATTCAGGATCAACTTCGCACAGCTCAGCCTAGACAAAAGAGTTATGCCGACCATAGAGTTCGTGATGTTGCATTCATGGTCGGGGACTGGTGGCTTACAGGCTTGCGTTGCCAGCGGGGTTATCAACAGTACATCTGGTGTTCCATGTGTCCATGCTCCAGAAGTCTCACGACGATCCGTCCCATGTGTTAGATTTCAGTTATGTCCAGTTGGACAAGAATTTGACTTACGAGGAGGAGCCGGTGGCTATTCTAGCCCAGCAGGTTCGTTAGTTGAGTTCGAAGAGTTATCCATCAGTCTGAGTGAAGTGGAGAGGTCAGCCCATCGAGGCAGCTACTTCGGAGTACGAGTCGGACATGCAGAGTAAATATCCTCACCATTCACTAGTTCAAGTACTCTTCAATGTTCGTTTGAGGACGAACGGTTGTTTTAGAGGTGGAGAATGTGATGACCCGATAGGTCATCTTATGTTTTAAAACCTAACTTTTTGATCCGAAACCTTAAGTATCTTATTGTAGCCTTCCTAGATTTGTGTGCACAATCGGGTGTCTTTCTCGAAAGCTTTTATGTTAAACACTGACAAAAATATGAAAATTTTCCTTAAAATCCACTTGAGTTGACTTCGGTCAATAATTTGAGAAAACGGACCCGTATTCCTATTTTGACAGTTCCGCTATGTGCGTATCGTTATTTTGGACTTGGGCATATGCCCGGAATCGAATTCGGAAGTCCATAGCCCGAGTTATCGCATTTTATAAAAGTTTGAAAGTCTAAGGCTTAATGAATTTGAAATGTTTGACCGATTTTTGACTTTTGGATATCGGGTCTATATTTAGTTCCGGAGCCCGCTATAGGTCCAATAGTACATTTATGACTTGTCTATCAAATTTGGTGAGAAACGGAGTTGATTTGACGTGATTCGGATATCCGGTTGTGAAAATAGAAGTTCTAAAGTTTTCTTGAAAATTTTATTTGATTCAGTGTTCAAATCATAATGCTAGGTGTTATTTTTGCGATTGGATCGCACGAGCAAGTCTGTATGTTATTTTAAACTTGTGTGCATAGTGGTTTTAGAGCCCCGAGGGCTCGGGTGAGTTTCAGATAGGCTACGGAGTGAAATTTGACTTAGGAAATGTTGCTAGTGTTTCAGTTCTGGTGCAGTCCTCTGATCTCGCATTTGCGAGATTAGGCTTCTTATTTGCGACCTCTGATGGGTTCGCATTTGCGAGATACCCATCCCATTTGCGAAGAGTAGGTGGGCCATATGATGTTCGCATTTGCAAACAATGCTTCGCATTTGCGAAGGAGGTTTGGTGGGGGTAGTGATCGCAAATGCGATCAATTGGTCACAATTGCGGAAAGACAGTGTTCGCATTTGCGAACTTCTCATCGCATATGCGATGAATTTAGAGATGCAATGGCTTCTTCACATTTACAGGGTTTGCATTTGCGAACCCCAGGCCACAAATGTGACATCTGCAGTTGATCAAAACTTGATTTAGACGGGATTTTTTGTTCATTATTCAAAATTTCAAAACCTAGAACACTAGAGGCTATTTTTTCAAGACCCTTTGTTCCCCAAATCAATGGTAAGTGTTTCTAACCTATTTCCTTTCAATCTTTCATTACATTTCACAATTTTTTAATCTAAAATTTAGTGCTTTCGTGGTGGAAATTTGGGGGGGGGGGGGTTTAGAATTAGGGAATTGGTAAATTGGATATTTAGACCTCAAATTGAGGTCGGATCCCAAAACAAATTACATAATCGGGCTCGAGGGTGAATGGGTTATTGGATTTTGGTCTGAACTTCGGGATTGGACCAAGCGAGCCCGGGGTTGACTTTTTCAAAAATGGCCTAAATTGAATAATTTGCAATCATGGGTAGTTCCAAAGGCTTAATTTGAATTGTGTTGTTGGTAATTTTCTAGATTCTATTGGTTCGGAGTCTTGTTTGAGAGGAAAATCTATTGTTGAGCATTGAGTGGTCTTTGGAGCGAGATAACTGTTGCATCTAACCTTTACTTGAGGGAATTAGGGACCCTTGAACTATGTGTTATGTGAACTTCATGTGAGCGGCGTATATGCGAGGTGACGAGTGATTATGTGCCGCCGAATTATCTGTTTTTCCTGTTTTCCTATTTTTTTAAATCATCTCTTTCCCTGTCTTAGTTGTTATATGCTCTAAATGTTGTCCCGTTCCTAATTTCTATCTGTTAGTCATTGTTTCCTCCTGTTTATGATATTAGTTCTTTCCATAGTTTCATGATCTTCGACTATTTTCTCAAGTTGTATTATTGTACCTTCTAGTTGTAAATTTTGGATTGGTCTCGCTGTGTAGTATTACTTATGGGGATTATCATGTTGTACAAGGTTTCCTATTTGTTTCAGTGTGTTTAGGGATTGCAACGGGTTTTCTTTGATTTGAATTTTAAGTTTTACTGTGCATATTGAGTACTTGATATTGACATGGTAGGATCGGGTTGCATGTCACAATAGGTGAAATAAGGGTGGTATGATGAGGTGAAATAAGGGTGAATCCATAGTGTATGGTAGAAACGGGTTGCAGGCCGCAACAGGTGTAATATGGGTGGATTTTTTTGGTGGAATAAGGATGAACTATGATTTTAATATCGTGATATGATGGGATCGGGCTGCGTGCCGCAACACTTGTATATATACTCAATGTTGTTAATGTTGTTACGAGAAAATAAGGGAGGATTATGTGACATTCAGTGGGATCGGTTGCGCTCCGCAACACCTGTGTGTTTATATTCCTCTGAGCTATGATAGTTTTACGGTATTTCCTTTTTGCACTTAAGAATTGATAAATTTTGAATGTCGCTGACTTATCCTTGAAGCTGTAGCTATTACTTTAAATTGAATGCTTTATATCGTTCTGTATTTCCTTTTTCTATCTATATTATTTATATTGCTTACATGTTGTAGTGTCAATGAACCGCCTTAGTCTCGTCACTACTTCGTCGAGGTTAAGTTCGGCACTTACAGAGTACATAGGGTCGGTTGTGCTCATACTACACTATGCACTTCTTGTGCAGATTTTGGTACCCGAGCTGATCGTGAAGTTAGCAGCTGGATTTGCTCGACAGGAGACCCAAGGTAGATCCGCTAGCATCCGCAGACCCATGAGTGTCTTCCTAGTCACATTATTTTACCATTTCTTTTCTTTCAGAACAATGTATTTCCTTTCAGACTCTGTTTGTAGTAAATCATAGTAGCTCATGAGTTGTGACTCCATATCTTATAAGTATCAGATATTATGGCATTTATATTATTCCACACTCATTTTATTTTGTTTTAGCTTATTTGGCTTTATTTGCTGAATTGAATAAAAATTAGCTTAATGATTCTCTAACGTTGGCTTGCCTAGAAAGTGAAATGTTAGGCACCATCACGGTCCCGAAGGTGGAAATTCTGGTTCGTGACATAAAAAGCCTAATTCTAAATACTATGTGTTTGGAGGTCAAACCCTCTTTCCCAAACTATTAGAAAAACTCTAGCGTATTCTGTCTTTTGAATACGTGGTAATAGTAGACATCCCAATTCCATCAGTCAAGTTCTCCGGGCTGTGAGAACGGGTAGCTAGTGGATTGTGCAAGTTGGTCTCAGGCTTAATCGCTGTTTTTTGTCACTATTGAAACGATAGAGTTGAATGGTACGCTTTCTTAAATACAAACTCTTAGATTAATTGCATTATTATGTCTAAATATCTGCTATGACTTCGACTTAATTATCTTGCATTACAGATAAAGAAAAGTAAATAGCATATAACTAAAGATAAAGTAAAGGAAATCGAAGGAATCAAACATTTTATTATCAAAAAGAGAACCAAAGTTATCTTCCTGAAGAAACAGCCTAAACACTATAACAAAGGTTGTTCTAGAAAAATACATTCTATATGAGGGTAAGGTAAGAACACATAATCATTAAAAACGCCTGATTTTTTTAGAAGGCTTAAAATGAAGATGATGAGTTTCTGGTGTGGCAGTTTCATTTACCTTCCACATCTTTATATTCTTGTCAGCGCGATAACTAATAAGCCTTGTGCCTGTTACATCATAGGTGAGAGCATAGATACCAGCCTCATTATCCAAAGACCCCGGCTGAACCTTGGTTTGAGCTTGCTGAAAATTTTGGCCACTACCCCAATTCCAAAACCACAAGCTTCCATTCTCACCTCCTGTTGCCATTACTCCTTCTTGATTAACAGCCACCGCGTTGATTATCTTCTTCTGTTGAGAAAGCATATTATGCAAAAAAAAAAATCCTTTTGGAAGGTTGAATTGTTTTATGTTGTCTGATGATGCAGAAGCAAAAGAATATTCTTCCTTAGAATGTTGAGACATGGCTCGAACAAATTTCTTGTGATGTGTGAGCGTTACTGATGTGTGGCTATAATTCATGGTTTAAAGCATTATGTACCTTACATTTAATGTGCGTTAATGATGAAAATACAAGTTGTATGTGCATAATGGAGTCTATTTCATGTGTAGGTGAATTGGACATGGAAGCCGAGCTAAATGGATGCATAAACGTCAAAAATACGCTCAAGAGTCAAAAAGGAGTGAACCTGGCTATAGCCGGGCGTTTGGGATATAAAGCCTGGTGAGACCAGGCCTTTGGGGGGGGAGGACTTGACCCATAACGCCAGCCCTGGCCAGGCGTTTGGCCTGTAACGCCTGGTCCCTGATTTGGCCCAGTCCGAGTTTTGAAGGTTCTAAGTGTTTCCCGGTTTGACTAGATGTATCCTACACGTTTAGGGTTTGTCCCAAAACATATAAATAGACCCAAAAACACAACTTTGAAGGAGGTAGGCCATTTTTTGGAGAGAAGATACACACGGGATCATTAGGAAGCGAAGGATTTCTCAGTTTTCTTCATCTTATTCTAGTATTTTCAATTTATGCAACACTTATGCAATTGTTTGATTATAGCATGAGTGGCTAAACACCCATTGTTCTGGGGTTGTGGTTTAGCCATGAATATTGTTATTCGACATTAATTTAACCTTGATTATAGTTCACTCAATATATGGTTGTTTCTTCAATTCTGTGTTTAATTGCTTAATTGTCTGGCCAGCAATTTGGTTCTATATACTATCTATGTTATGCTTGGGAAAGCCGTATATAAATTAGAGAAGAATTGAAGACAACGCGATCTTAACCCTTCAGGGGAGCGGATTTGTGGTTAGGATAGGAATATACCTAGTTACCGTGCTTAATTAAACATCGTAATCTTAGTACGTTCTAGTATATTAATTTCATAGGAATATAGGTGTTAATCTATTGAGAATAGGTGAGTAGTGCTTCGGGAGAAGGCTATGAGAGAGTTTATCGATTAATTAGCAACCATGAGTGAATTATATGAAGGGGAGAGTTAATTAGAATGCAATATGAGCGGTGAATTGATCACAATCATGGAATATTTGCCTCTACTGGATACAAAACAATACTTTCGTACTTGATAACTAGTTATTCCATAGATTCGTAGTATAATTAGTTACATTCCTGGATTTTATTTTGGCTTGATTAAATAACAATTAGAGTGATTCAGCAAGTAGTTTATGCAAGTCCCTATGGGTTCGACATTCGATTTAATATTATATTACTTGCTACGACCACGTATACTTGCGTGGGCGTTTGGGACCAAGAAGTTTTTGGCGCCGTTGCCGGGGACATGAATATAGACTACTTTCTAGTTACTTGCTTTAATTGGTTATATCATTGATTCTAACGTCACATGATTTTTGCTCTAATCTCAGGAACATCGATTGAATGCGTAAGGTCAGAAGCCAGGACAGACTTGACGGCTTTGACCCTGAACCTGAGAGAACATTTCACAGGAGGTTGCGAGAAGCAAGAGATACAGAAAATATTCAGAACCTCATCCAATTTCCTATGAACATGGAAGAGGAACAACACATGGCTCTTCAGGAGGTGGCAATGCCCAGTATTGCTAATGTTACCTCCAGCATCGTGAAGCCCAGAATCACTGGGCACTTTGAGCTGAAACAGAGCATGATCAACCTACTTCATGCAAACGGGCAGTTTATGGGTCTTCCACACGAGGATCCACAACAGCACATTCTGAACTTCTTAGAGATTAGTGATACTTATATCAGTAACGGGGTCACGCCAGATTATGTGAGGCTCATGTTTTTCCCATTCTCTCTATTGGGTGAAGCAAAGCGATGGCTGAAGGTAGAATCAGCTAATTCTATTACAACATGGAACGATTTGGCGAGAAAATTTCTGGCAAGGTTCTTCCCTTCGGGAAAAACTGCAAAGATCAGGAGTGAGATAGTCTCCTTTAAACAGAAAACAGGTGAATCTTTATATTCAGCATGGGAAAGGTTCAAGGGGCTACTCAGAGATTGCGCTCATTACAATCAGACAAACGAGGTGTTAGTTCACACTTTCATTGAAGGGCTCCATCCGCAAACAAAAAATATGTTAGATGCAGCAGCCGGAGGTCAGGTGTTGAAGAAGAATTGTGATGAAATATTTGCATTACTGAATAAATTCTCCAAAAGCATTCCAGACTGGCAAGGTGAGATGGGGAGAAATGTGGTTCAAAAGTCACCAGGGGATCTTGAACTAGATATGGTCTCAGCATTGTCAGCTCAGATTTCCACATTGACTAACCAAGTAAATCAGATGAACATGATCATTAACAAGCAACAATCTCAACCAGTGCAACAGGCCCAACCAGTGCAACAGATTCAGGTATTTTGTGAAGTCTGTGGAGAAGGTCATTCGAGTGATTTATGCGCAGTTAATCCAGAGTATGTCTGCTTTATGGGTAACACGAATAGGGTACAAGCAAATCAATATGGAAACACTTATAACCCCAACTGGGGAAACCTCCCAAACTTCTCTTGGGGTGGAAATCAAAGCACTTAGAATCACTACAGGCATCCAGCACCTCAACAGCAGTACAAACCACCTCAGGCTGAACCATCAGCAAGCCTTGAGGAGATTATGAAGAGAATGATGAACGACCAAATTGCTTTCAGTCAGAAAATAATGGCTGATCACCAAGCCCAGACTGTAGCGATGAGAAATTTAGAACGTCAAGGGGGCAACTCGCCAGTTCTCAAAATACCCGACCAACGGGGGCTCTTCCAAGTAACACTGAAGCTAATACTAAAGCATATGTTAATGTTGTATCATTGAGGAATGGGAAGCAATTGGAAGAAGTCCAGTCCAAAAAGAGAAAGTGGGTAGATTTTAATGAGAAACCAGCCACTAGTGAATCAACATCAGAAAACCCAAAAGAATCAGATAAGACAGCAAAGGAGGCGGTGGCTGAGAAACCCCCACCATTTGTTGCGAGGCCACCCCCTCCATTCCCTCAAAGGTTGAAAAAGGTGAAGGATAATGTCGCATACAAAAAGTTTCTTGACCTCTTGAAGCAGGTAAAAATCAAGATTCCACTGGTAGACATTCTGTAGGAGGTGCCCAAATATGCTAAATACATCAAGGACATCGTGGCCAATAAATGAAGGCTGACTGAGTTCGAAACCATGGCGTTCACTGAGGAAGTTTGCTCAAGAAATAAAAGCAAGCTACCTCAGAAATTAAAAGATCCGGGTAGTTGTACTATCCAAATCTCAATTGGTAAGCATGTAGTCGGGCGAGCTTTGTGCGATCTTGGGGAAAGCATTAATTTGATGATGTTATCTGTGTTCAAGCAGTTGGGGTTGAGTCAGCCACGCCCAACAACAGTGATTTTACAATTGGCTGATCGCTCCCTTGCTCATCCTGAGGGAGTAATTGAAGATGTGTTGGTTCAGGTGGGCTCTTTCATATTCCCAGTTGAATTCATTATCTTGGACTATGAGCCTGATCAGGAACTCCCATTTATTTTGGGGTGTCCCTTCCTAGCTACGAGCCGAGCTATCATTGATGTGTGTGAAGGGAAAATGACAATGCGAGTTGGTTATCGAGTGGAGGTGTTTAATGTTTATAAAGCACTCAAGTTACCTGTCCACTATGAAGAGTTATCCATGATTACTGTAGTGGAAAGAAAATCGGCATCTATGGTTCCCTACATGAGTCCTTTTGACCCTCTTGAGCGAGTGTTGGTTGGGGATGAAGAAGACTGCGGGGATGAAACAAGGGGAGACATTGAGAAAGTTCTTGAAGTATCCTGCAGTTACCTCCACGGGCTAGGAAAATTTGAAGAGTTGAACAAGCCGGTTACTCTAACCCCTCCTAAGCCATCTATTGAAGAGGCTCCAAAGCTGGAACTCAAACCTCTTCTAGCACATTTACACTATGCTTATTTGGGGAACTCTGAGACATTGCCCGTGATCATCTCATCCAGCCTGACCAATACACAAGAACAGAAATTGCTTAGGGTACTTCGTGAGCACAAAAAGGCGATTGGGTGGACCATTGCAGATATTAAAGGAATCAGCCCATCATTTTGCATGCATAAAATCTTTTTGGAAGATGGACATCGCCCGAGTGTTGAGCAGTAAAGGAGGCTGAATCCCATCATGAAAGAAGTAGTGAAGAAAGAAGTCATAAAATTGCTGGATGCATGTATCATTTTTCCTATTTCTGACAGCAACTGGGTGAGCCCGGTTCAATGTGTACCCAAAAAGGGAGGGATGACTGTGATTGAGAATGAGAAGAATGAGCTAATTCCTACCCGCACTGTTACGGGTTGGAGAGTTTGCATTGATTATCGAAGGCTCAACAAAGTAACCCGTAAGGATCATTTTCCACTCCCGTTCATTGATCAAATGCTGGACAGATTAGCAGGGCATGAATATTATTGCTTTCTGGATGGGTATTCAGGTTACAATCAAATTGTCATATGCCCAGAGGATTAGGAGAAGACCATGTTTACTTTCCCTTATGGCACATTCTCCTTCAAGCGAATGCCATTTGGTCTTTGCAATGCACCAGCCACCTTCTAGAGATGTATGATGGCTATTTTCACTAACATGGTGGAAAAATTCATAGAGGTGTTCATGGATGACTTCTCAGTCTTTGGGTCATCTTATGATTATTGTTTGAAAAATCTGAGCATGGTGTTGGCCCATTGTGAAGAAACAAATCTGGTGTTAAATTGGGAGAAGTGTCACTTTATGGTGCAGGAAGGCATCGTTTTGGGTCATAGAGTATCTAAAAGTGGCATCGAAGTTGATAAGGCAAAAGTGGAGGCAGTTGAAAAACTACCTCCACCAATTTCAGTGAAGGGCGTCCGGAGTTTCTTGGGACACGCAGGATTTTATAGGCGCTTTATTAAAGATTTTTCTAAAATTGCTACTCCTTTGTGCAGGTTGCTGGAAAAAGATGTCAAGTTCAATTTTGATGCACCCTGCCTGAAGGCATTTGAGGAGCTCAAAAAGAAATTGGTAGCTGCCCCCATAATTGTTGCACCTGATTGGTCAGTACCATTTGAACTTATGTGTGATGCAAGTGACCATGCAATTGGGGCAGTGCTAGGCCAAAGGAAAGACAAAGTGTTTTATTCCGTCTACTATGTGAGTAAGACCCTTGATGATGCGCAACAGAATTACACCACCACTGAGAAGGAGCTGTTAGCTGTGGTTTGGGCCTTTGAAAAATTTCGGGCATACTTGGTGGGAACAAAAGTTGTAGTCCACACAGATCATGCAACAATCAGGTATTTATTTACAAAGAAAGAATCTAAAGCTATATTGATATGCTGGGTTTTATTATTGCAGGAATTTCATGTGGAGATAAGAGACCGAAAGGGAACTGATAACCAAGTAGCTGACCATCTGTCGAGACTAGAAAATCATGATCATGTGGAGGAGGGTGGAGATATTAAAGAAGTTTTTCCTGATGAGCAACTTTTTGCTATAACCTAAGACCCTCCTCCGTGGTATGTTGATTATCTGAATTATCTGGTGAGTGGGGTACTTCCTCCGGAAATAGAATCTGAAGCAAGAAAGAGGTTCTTACGCGATGTGAAGTTTTACTACTGGGATGAGCCCTACCTGTACAAAGAATGTGGTGATCAGTTAATGAGGAAATGTATTCCTGATAAAGAAGTGGAACTTGTGTTGTATGATTGTCATGCATCATCATATGGGGCCCATCATGGTGGAGATAGAAAAATGGCGAAAGTGCTACAATCTGGTTTGTTTTGGCCAACGTTATTCAAAGATGCCCACGCATTTGTTAAAAAGTGTGACCAATGCCAGAGAATAGGAACGATAACAAGGAAGCTNGAGATTTTTGATGTATGGGGGATAGACTTTATGGGTCCATTCCCATCATCCAGGGGAAATAAATACATTTTGCTGGCAGTTGACTACGTGTCGAAATGGGTGGAGGTAATTGCATTGCCGACGAATGATGCCATGGTTGTCGCTGCGTTTGTGAAGAAAAATACATTCTCCAGATTTGGTACTCCACGTGCCTTGATTATTGATGAAGGAACCCACTTTTGCAATCGGTTGTTGAATAACCTTTTAGCTAAATATGGGGTCCGTCATCGAGTTGCAACAACATATCACCCTCAAACAAGTGGACAAGGCTCGGTATCCAATAGAGAAATTAAGCAAATATTAGAGAAAATGGTGAGTGTGAACAGGAAAGATTGGGCTGCTAAGTTAGATGATGCCTTATGGGCATACAGAACAGCGTACAAAATACCAATTGGGGCATCACCGTACAAGCTGGTCTATAGGAAGGCATGTCACTTGCCCGTAGAGCTTGAACATAAGGCATATTGGGCCATCAAGAAGCTAAACATGAACCTTGAAGCCGCGGGTGAGAAAAGATTGCTGCAGTTGGATGAATTAGATGAGTACAGGTTGCACTCATACGACATTGCCAAACTTTACAAAGAAAAGACCAAGAGATGGCATGACAAACACATAAAGTCGCGTCATTTTGATCCAGACCAACAGGTATTATTATTCAATTCTAGGCTGAGACTATTCCCGGGAAAGCTGATATCGAGATGGTCAGGCCCGTTTGAGATAGTAAGAGTCACCCCATATGGTGCACTTGAGTTGCGAGCTATACATGGTGAAGGAAAAGTTTTAGTGAATGGACATAGAGTCAAAACACTTTTGGGGTGGTACCATAAATCATGAGAAGACCAAGGTCGTGCTCGCTGATTAGTGAGGCGAGATTCTGGGTCGTGCCACGACTATAAATAAGGCGCTTGTTAGGAGGCAACCCAACCTGTATATCTTTTCATTATTTTTTAGTGTTACTTTTGTGTTATTTTTATTTTGCATAGTAAGGGAAGTCTGAGTACCCAAAAGTTGAAGTTGAGGAGCATGTTTGAGCTTAAGTGTGGGGTCATCCCGACTCTAAAGATTGAGAATCGTGTCCGAGCTAGGCCCGAGGGGGTCTCAGGGAGTATTTCTCACCCTTGTTTTAATGTTTTTCTTTGTAATCATGCACCCCGGACTATTCATGACATAAGTGTGGAGTGGGGAAACTACTTTCCCTAGTGTAATTGTATAAAAATTATTGTTTATTTTTTTTAGAAAAATCTCGAACATTTCTCAACGATGGATCTGTTGGACAATTTTCTTGAGGGATAAAGTCCGATTTAAAAATGCCAAAAAAAATTTTTGTAGGATAGTTAGGTAGTATCCCTTGGTTTTTCTTTAGGCACCGGTTCTTTTCCAAGGGTGTAACTTGAACCGGGCACTTTAAATTATTTTTTTTTGAGTAGTTAGGGAGGAACTGAGTTACTCTTAGAAATACCCTATGACATGTTTGATTGCCGAAATATTAGGTTATGACATACATGCTGCTTTCCCTTATATTTGGACATGTGATGCCTGAGTAAAAATAAATAACCTATTTTGTGATGCCTTAGCTCAGTTGTTTGACTTGTATGCTACATAATGTAATATTGCTTAATTCTCTCAATTTTGTGTACTTTCTTGACTTGAGAGTTGAATAAAACCGTTGTGATTGAGTCATGTGCAATGTGTGAGTGAGAGTTAGTGATTTTCTATGCTATCCCGTGTAGTCTAGAACTTGCCCCGTGTGTTAATCGAAGCGAAATTGTAGGTTATGCTAATCTAGGAGATGACGTAGGCATTTTCTTGCTTGATCATGGATGTGCTTGTCACATAAGAATTACATTTTCCATTGATAGCCCCTTTGAGCCCTTAGACCTTTTCTTTGGTAGCCACATTACAAGTCGTACCCCTATTTTGTTCTTAAATTGAGATTTTTGCGCCTTTTCCTCCTAAGTCACTTACCAGCTAAAAGAAGTAAGGTGTGATATTGGGGATTAACTTTTGAGTGGATCCATGGAAAGGTTTGTTAGTGCACTAAACATTGTATTCAAAAGTCACTAGCCATGGAATCTTCATGTATGGAGTGTGTGTAGGAAAGAAAGAAAAAAAAAGTGATAGTAAAAGTATGTACAAAAAGATTCACACCTTCAAATTTTTATTAATTTGTGCTAGTGAAAATATAGAAGTGCTTAATTGAAAAAGGGTTATGTGAATATGAATTTTGGAAAGGGAATTGGTTGAGTTGTGAAGGTAGTGTATTAAAGTGCTTAGGAGGGTTAGTCACTATTCCTAAATATATCTTACCCGTCCCTTAGACTACATTAGAACCTTAAAAGTCCTAATTGATCCTAGATTTGGCTAACTTGAATTAGTAGAGATCTACACTAAGGGCAAGCTTATGGTACGACCACGAGATGCATATGAATTCTTTGTGAGAGTGAGTGAATTTTTTCAATTGTGCGATGTCCTTAAATAATGTTCAAAAGCATATTTGAATGTGTGGACTAGTTATATTCACTCTTTTGTTTGTGTTGAGGGCACACGATCTCATGAATCATTGGTAGTGTTGTAAACTTTCTTGTTGGGTAGGTCCGTAAATTGAGAGGGCTTAGTGGTTGCAAGTTGACTCTTGAGGTTGGGTGGTTGAAATTAGGTTATTGGTATGATTGATTAAATTGTTATACTTGGGAATGTTTAAGAAGGGAATGAATGTGAAATTTTGTATGTTCATACTTGATTGCCGGTATCGATCATAGTTAAGGGGTAAGGTATGTGATTGAAAAGTTAAATACTCCTTGATAATGAACCTTGTACTTGTTGAAGGGTAGTAGATTGTCCAATTACTCGAGGACGAGCAAGAGTCTAAGTGTGGGATGTTGATGTGTGGCTATAATTCATGGTTTAAAGCATTATGTGCCTTACATTTTATGTGCGTTAATGATAAAAATACACGTCGTATGTGCATAATGGAGTCTATTTCATGTGTACGTGAATTGGAGATGGAAGCCGAGCTAAATGGATACATAAACGTCAAAAATACGCTCAAGAGTCAAAAAGGAGTGAACCTGGCTATAGCCGGGCGTTTGGGCTATAAAGCCTGGTCAAACTAGGCTTTAGCCAGGCGTTTAGGCTATAAAGCCTGGTGAGACCAGGCGTTTGGAGGGCGTTTGACCCATAACACCAGCCCTGGCCAGGCGTTAGCCAGGCATTTGGCATGTAACACCTGGTCCCTGATCCGGCCCAGTCCGAGTTTTGAAGGTTCTAAGTGTTTCCCGGTTTGACTAGAAGTATCCTACACGTTTAGGGTTTGTCCCAGAACATATAAATAGACCCAAAACACAACTTTGAAGAAGGTATGCCATTTTTTGGAGAGAAGATACACACGGGATCATTAGGAAGCAAAGGATTTCTCAGGTTTCTTCATCTTATTCTAGTATTTTCAATTTATGCAACACTTATGCAATTGTTTGATTATAGCATGAGTGGCTAAACACCCATTGTTCTGGGGTTGTGGTTTAGCCATGAATATTTTTATTCGACATTAATTTAACCTTGAATATAGTTCACTCAATATATGGTTGTTTCTTCAATTCTTTGTTTAATTGCTTAATTGTCTGGTCAACAATTTGGTTCTATATACTATCTATGTTATGCTTGGTAAAGTCGTATATAGATTAGAGAAGAATTGAAGAGAGCGCGATCTTAACCCTTCAGGGGAGCGGATTTGTGGTTAGGATAGGAATATACCTAGTTACCGTGCTTAATTAAACATCGTAATCTTAGTGCATTCTAGTAGATTAATTTCATACGAATATACGCGTTAATCTACTGAGAATAGGCGAGTAGTGCTTCGGGAGAAGGCTACGAGAGCGTTTATCGATTAATTAGCAACCATGAGTGAATTATATGAAGGATGAGTTAATTAGAATGCAATACGAGTGGTGAATTGATCACAACCCTGGAATATTTGCCTCTACTGAATACAAAACAAAACTTTCGTACTTGATAATTAGTTATTCCATAGATTCGTAGTATAAATTAGTTACATTCCTGGATTTTATTTTGGCTTGATTAAATAACAATTAGAGTGATTTAGCAAGTAGTTTACGCAAGTCCCTGTGGGTTCGACATTCGATTTAACATTATATTACTTGCTATGACCACGTATACTTGCGTGGGCGTTTGGGACCAACAACCATTGTCTTACCATATCTAAGGTCCCAAAACTTTATAGTTGAGTGATGAGAGCTAGTTACAACTTGAGGATCCATTGGTCGAGTACGAACATAGCAAATGGCATTGTCATGTCCAGAAGAAGAAAATTGTGTTTTATTCCGAATATCCCAAACCCTACAAACAGGATAACTACCCCCAAGTGAACAAGATGTCAATTGTGGGATGAAGAATCAAACAGTAAACACCACTCAAATGGTCGTGATAGGAGCGAATCACCTTATTTTGTTCAAGGTCCCAACATTTAACTTGTTTATCATCACCAGCTGAGAACTGTATTTGTCAAAATTTGGACCAAGCGTAACGACGTCATTGGCCGAGGTCAAAGCTCGAAACGGCTAAACAGTTAGGGGCAGAGGTTCTAACTCGAACAAGGTCGATGGTAACGCCGACGATAATATAGGGATAACATTAGGTTAGGAAGAAAGGATATTCCAGTAGAATATTCTCTCCCTTGTACTTTTTAGGGTTTCGAAAGAAAGTTCCCTATATAGCGGAAAAGAGAAAGAGAAAGATAAAAAAGGATGGAAAAACTCTTTAAAAGAACACTTTATAATATTGACTGCTAAAAGGAATATACATTTCTTGTCTTTTCTATTGGTTCCCTAGTTAAAAGACACCTTTTCATATACAAGATCCAAGAACATAGTGTTTCATCCTTGTTGCTTGCCATTTGCACTGCTGACAACGAGGCAGTTGAATCTCATGTTTGACATTTTGGGTGAGTTATCCTTTATTATGCATTTACTTCACTTATTCACTCGCATATTCATTATCAATCATCATCAGCATTGCATACGGCTAAAATCGGAGTGCCCGATTTCATGGCCGCTTTGATGAATATAAAAGGTCGAAGGCCCGAGCTCGGCATCAAGGGGTACATCGAGGGTCCTCGACCTCGAGGCAGTATACATCAAGGGTTGACATAAAGAGGCGGGAAATCCGCATGGGGCATGTGGTTAAAAGCTGACAAAGTACAGAAGATAGTGCATGCCCATACCGTGGTATTAAATGATTGTACCAACCATTTCTCTTTACATTAAATAGTTGTACCAGCTGTATTTCCTTGTAATAATGACACATGTACTATGTTGGGATTCCCCTTCTTATATAAAGGGGACCCTTGTCACTTTGTAAGGGGGATATTCAATAGACAAGAACAAGAACGTTCTATGCTCTCTAACATAAATATTCTCAACAATTGTCTCATTAAATTATTGCTCCGAGTAATTGTTCATTTATTGCTTATTATTGAACATAAGTAAGCCAAACTTAAGGCATTCAACATTTTTATACCACTATCGATAGCTCTCAATCAAGCTTCTCAAGCTCGACCTCGAGGCGTGTCCGACCTCTATCGAGACTGGCCTTTTCGATACCTGATTTGCCTAATCTGGTTCCTTTCACACTTATTTCATTTTTCGCGCTTCATACTCAGCGCCTATCGTCTAAATAACTGGTATTAAAATAGATCACATATTCTTAGAACCACATAATCAAGTATAATTGTAATTACCATTTTTACGGTAAACAGTTTGGAACCCACCGTGGGGCTAAAAATAATAGTGATTGTTGGTTTTCCAAAAACACAAGTGATTCCTCACACTTTTTCTTACCCAATGATCTTCAATTCCAGGTCAAAGAATGTCTAACTCAATAAACTCACATGAAAACTATGGTCCTGAGGACCACGAAGAAAACAGCGCAGCTACTTCAGGTGCGGGATGCCACCACAAAACCCTGAAGGGGAACCAGTGCAAATTCCTGTCGATGAAGGTTCACACAACGCCTAACATGTCTATGTGAACTCTCATACAGACGGAAGTGTTCGTAAAGGAGACCATCGTGAAGCACAAGGAGCCCCAGCTCAAAGGGAAAGGGAAATTAGCCTTCATGTTATTTATGAAATGTTGCAGGCACAACAGGTGGCTATCGCTCAGCTACAAAGCCATCAGAGAACCCCGAGCACAGCACCACCAGATACGACTCCTCGAGGCGAACAAGTACCGGAAAGATCGAGCAATAATGGGTCAGCAGTCGACCCCGCCATTATGAAAATGCTCAAAGACCTCGCAAAACGGATTGAATCAGGCGAAAAGAAGATAGAGGATAACGACAAAAAAATGGAGACCTACAACTCGAGGGTTGATTAGATCCTAGGCGCACCCCCAATCCTAAAGGGTGTAGATTCATAAAAGTTCGTGAAAAAGCCATTTCTGTAAAGTGCAGCTCCGATGCCTATCCCGAAAAAATTCAGAATGCCCGATCTTCCCAAAGTACAGCGGAATTTCGGACCCCAATGAGCACATCACTGCCTACACTTGTGCTGTGAAAGGCAACGACCTGAGAGATGAAGAGATTGAATTTGTTCTATTGAAAAAGTTCGGAGAAACACTATCTAAAGGGGACATGATGTGGTATCATAACCTGCCCCCGAACTCAATAGATTCATTTGTCATGATGGCGGACTCCTTTGTGAGAGCACATGCTGGTGCCATTAAAGTTGCTATGAGAAAATCTGATGTTTTCAAAATCAAGCAAAGGGAGAATGAGATGTTAATGGAGTTCGTGTCCGTTTTCAATTGGAACGAATGGAATTTCCACCAGTTTCCGACGATTGGGCGGTACAAGATTTCACCCAGGGCTTGAATGAGTGAAGCTCGATAGCGTCAAAGCAGCTGAACCAGAATTTGATCGAGTACCCCGTCGTAGTTTGGGAAGATGTGCACAATAGGTACCAATCAAAAATTAGGGTCGAGGATGACCAATTGGAAGCCCCTCGCACTCGGTGTATCCTAGCAGAGTCTTTGCAATGTAATCGAGGCTTCCATAAAGAGAGCCAAGGCCAAAGAAATAAATATATCAACCGAATGTAGAAAATTAGAGAAACATCCCGAGACAGAACGTGCCTCGAAGTGACCCAAGGATGGACCGAGGACAGAATCCTCGGGGATTCATGAGCAAAGCAGGGTTCAACAGGCATGTAGGGCTGGTAGAGGCACCCTGGCTATCCGAATAAAACTTCAACATCGATGTTTCAGACATCGTATCGACCATTAGCAAGATCAGGGACACCAAGTGGCCGAGACCCGTGCCATCAGATCCTTCACAAAGGAACCCCAACTTGGTATGAGAATTTCATGATACCCACGATCATAGGACCAAAGGCTGCAGACAGCTTCGAGAAGAGGTGACCCGATTAATCAGCAAAAGGTACTTTCGAGAGTTCCTCAGCGACCGAGCTAAAAATCAATTTCGGGAAAGAGAGGAAAACAAGAAAAATGAAGCAGAAGAACCACGACATGTCATCAACATGATTATTGGTGGAGTCGATGTACCTCAAGGACCCGTTTTGAAGCAAACAAAAGTATCTATCACCAGGGAAAACCGAACTCGGAGCTACATACCTGAGAACACCCTTTTATTCAGTGAAGAGGACATCGAGACCTTGTGTCAACCTCACAACGATGCACTGGTAATTTCTTTTATTTTCAATAAATTTGAAATTAAACGTGTGCTCGGGGATCCAGGTAGCTCGGCCAACATAATTTGGTCGAGGGTGGTAGAGCAACTCGGGTTACTCGACCATATCATACCCGCCTCTTGAGTCCTCAATGGGTTAAACATTGCAAGCGAATCAACGAAAGGAGAAATCATCCTCCCGGTCAACGTAGCCGGCACAATTCAGGATACCAAATTTCATCTCATCGAAGGCGACATGAGGTATAACGCATTTCTTGAAAGGCCATGGATCCACAACATGAGGGCAGCGACGTCAACCCTTCACCAAATGATGAAGTTCCCAACTAAGGATGGAGTAAAAATAGTATACGGAGAGCAGCACACAGCAAGAGAAATGTTCACAGTGCACCACATGGCACCGACACCTTCTACGTCGAAGGATCCAAAAAATAAGAAAACAGCCGAGTAAAAATCACAAACTACATCCTCGTAGGAACATACGAAGGACCGTGTCGTGTCCTCAAAACTGATAACCAAAGCGCATCAAGGCTCGAGCACCATCGCAACTAAGGTAGAACCTTATCCTTTCTTCTTTCACACTATACGCTAACCTTCATGCAAATGTTCGACTGAAAGGACTCAAAGCACCTCCCGGGTCGAAGGCCTTAGTTTGAAAGCATGCGTTGCACTCTTTTTCCTCCGCATTGTATTTTATCCCAAAAGGGTTTTACCGACGAGGTTTTTAACGAGGCAACATCCATATGCTACTTGAGGAGAACTCACCAAGTATTAAAGGCTTCTCTTCGATCAACCTCGAATACTGAGGTCCACCCCCCCAGGAAATCACTAAAATATACTAGAGAGGGTCTCGATAGGAAAATGATGTATCGGACCAAACGGTGGAATGAACCGTGTCCACATAAAATAATCGAACCCTCGATAGAAAAAACTTGTATACTTGTACCATTTTGCAAGAGATTAACCCAGGGCCAAAAATTTAGCAAGCACACGGGAACTGTCCTCAACAGTCACTCCACCGAGTCGCCAAAAATTTGAAGTTGTAAGACCTCAGGGCAGGTAACTTGGAACGCACAAGCCCTCCACAAGGAAACACCAACAGCATAAGCCCTCATCGAGGCAACATTTAATTCTGACTCGGTGACTGTCCCCGATAGTCGGCCCATCAGGTTATCAAATTCAATGCTGTAAGACCTCAGGGCAGGGAACTTCGAGCTCGTAAGCCCTCCACGAGGTCACGTCAAAACTATGAGACCAAAATAAAGGTTTTACCAACCTAAAACGTAAGAGCCCATGTCGCGCGCTACATTAAAGGTTGTACCAACCCAAAATATAACCCCATGTCAAAGTCAAGGCTATATATCAAACTTGTATGACCCAAAAGGCATACCCTCAATATAGGCACTATGGTTGTCTCACTCGGGGACTAAAAGGCTAAGGCCAAACACAAATGACCACCGTCATAAGGCTCCGGCCAAAGTAATACAACTCGGAGACGTCCTACTGTTGCCATAAAATCACAGGCCTCCATTTATTTCGAAAAGAACCGGTTAAAAGTTGTGCCAACCTAAAGCGTAAGAGCCCAAGTAGCCCGCTACGTTAAAGGTTCTACCAACCTAAAGAGTAAGAGCCTGAGTCGCCATCTAGTCGTATCGACCTTATGCGTAAGAGCCCAAGTCGCCGGCTACAACTCATACCGACACAAAAGCGCCTTAGGGCCAATTTAAAAACGCGAGAACCGTTGATCTTGAGTCAAAACGCGACTCGAAGACTAAGCCCGATACAGTTAACTAAAGCGCCTCAGGGCCAAAAATGCGTAAGAGCCCAAGTCGCCCGCTACATTAAAGGTTGTACCAACCTAAAGTGTAAGAGCCCTGAGTTGCAAGCTAGTTGTATCGACCTTACACGTAAGAGCCCAAGTTTCCAGCTGCAGGTCATACCGACACAAAATTCCTCCAAGCCCAAGTCGAAAACCTGAGGTCTTTGATCTCAAGTCAAAACCCGACTCGGAGACTAAGCCCGATACGGTTAACTAAAGCGCCTCAGGGCCAAAACAGTGTAAGTGCCCATGTCGCCAGCTACAATGAAGTTCATACCCACCTAAAGTAGAAGAGCCTGAGTCACCGGCTTAAAAGATCCCCAGGGCCGATTTACAACCCGAAGCGTTCCATCTCAAAGTCCAATTCCCCGGGCTAACTACCAGCAGGCAAATCAAATCAAATAATATTTCGTATATATATATATATATGTGTGTGTGTGTGTGTGTGTGTGTGTGTGTGTCTGTGTATTATAATACATACTTACAACGCTCCCACAGGAGTCTTATGCAAACAACAAAGCAGAAAATCTATTCTACTCTAGGGATCAGCTCCCTCAAAGGCCCCTCGGACCAGCTCCCACGGCGACCTTCAAGTATTAGCATCAGCTAAGGAAGAAAGGAAAAACTTGGCATCGATCTCGTCCGCCTCGGCCTGCTTTATCTCTTCCAAGAGGTCAAAGACCCTAGCATGTATCTCCTTGAGGGTCTCCCTCCGGGACTTACATCAGGAATACTCATTGCTCCCTCTCTCTCTGTTGAAATTTCCTCTCAGCTCAGTCCGTGCATCGACAACGTCTTTCAAGTAAACGACCACTTTTTATCGTCCTTCGCTCGAGCTACCTTAGCTCCGGCCCGAGCGTCTACAACCTGTGCCTTCATGTTTAGAAGTTTATCCTCGAGCTCCATAATCCTTCTCAATTGAATTGAGTTATCTTCCCGGGCATTGCAAAGTTGTATCTCGAGGGCAGCAGCCTTGGCCAAATCATCCTTTAGACCGCAACATTTACGCCTACATGCGCTTTCAACGCTTGGCATTCAGACCTAACTACCTGACATCGCCCCGAAGGCACTCCAACGCTTCTGTTTTTTCCTGCAACTGAAGCACCAAAATGTTAGTTCCCAAAAACAAAAAAGGAGGCACGTACCCCTTCAGGGAAAGGGTTACCTGGCCCTCGAGTTTGCCTTCACAAATCCGGCTACGATGCGCCTCCACTCGAAGATGTGTCAACTTTCTTGTCTTCTCATTGCAAAGAAGCTTGGGATATCTTTTCTTACCCAAAGCTTCTTATAATTGGGCCTCACAGCGAAGCAGCTCGGCCTTGAGTTTGTTAAAAATCTGCAAAAGGTAAACTTTAGTTCAAAGAATGAAGATTCATAGCTAAAAAGCTAGCAAGGCCAATCGGAACTCACCTCAGAACAGAGCCGTTGGGCCTTCTTAAAAGCTGCATTGGGGTGCGCCCACTCGAAACCTCAATTGGACTGGGCAGTCCCTGGTCCCAAGCATCCCTCGAAGTACCTTCGAGGGCAGAAGCAGACGCTGATGGAGGACTCTTTCTCTTCCTTTCTCGGGGAACCTCTTCTTCGAAACTAGAGGTCCTAGGCCCGGCAGAACCGGCGACCCCAGATGGGCCCCTGGCCTGAGCCGTAGACAAAGAATCATCCTCACAGGGGAACCGACGTCCGTAGAATTGCCAACGTATATAAATCTCTCCTCAGCAACGACATCTTCTTTATGCCTCCGGGAAGGCCCCACCTCATCGATAATGTCCTTATCAATAGAGGATCTAATGTTGTTCCCCCTCGGGCCTTCACTCTCCTCGAAGGGGCACGACCTCATCTTGGAGAACCCCCGACACATGTGGCACCAGAGCTAGTACACACCAAAAGAAACATTCATCATAGGGAATACTACATGACTCATATCGTGGTGTTTTTCTTCCCATCTGCCCTTCGAGAGATCACGCCACTTGCGCTCGTCATATGTCGAGGAAGCTTCCAACTTCCGAGTCCAGTCCGCAAGATCAAGGAACTCCCCAGGAATACACGGGACCGCTGAAAATGAAAACAAGAAACACTCTTATAAGTTGATAATAGCAAAAGGCACGACATGGTGCTTACGCTTGAAATTCCATTTTTCGGGAAAAGGCAGGAACTCCGCTGGAATGATGTCGACGGTCCTCACCCGAACAAACCGACTCATCCATCCCCCATTCCGGTCCTCATCATCTCTGGAAATAAAAGGTTTCATAGAACGACATTGCATTGTAATCAGGCCTCGACAATGCTGGGGCCGATATAACCTAATGAGGTGGCTGAGGGTTTCGAGCTCAGTCTTTTCGGTGAAGTAACTCATCATCAGCACTATCCTCCAAAAGGACGGATGAATATGTGCCAAAGTAACTCGGTACCTTTTACAGAACCCGAGCACATGTCGGTCGAGAGGGCCTAATTAACTATTTAGTGTTGGCTTGCCTAGCAGTGGTGTACGGTGCCGTCATGGCCTTTAATGGATTTTGGTCGTGATAGTTTCTTAGTTAGAAATCTAAGTTAGAAAAATCAACCTCGTAACGTTTTCTTCTCGAGAGGGTATTTGCAGCACCACATTCCCTCCCTCCTCCAACCGCAGTCTCTCCTCACGACCTCGAGGTGGTGTTCTTCTATCTATCGAACGAACCTTGAGGCATGCTCTCGATGGCCCGGGGCGTCGTAAGGTTTCTCTACTACAAAGTCCTTCTTCAGAGCAAAGCAGTACGAGGTCAGGATAGGGGCAGAGGAAGAATCTCCCTCTTCTTGGTGAGCATATCCGGGTGCAGCAGCCATGGTTACTCAAAGCAGAAGTAATAAGGAAAGGGCGGAACCTGTTTTCGCAAAAATGGGAAGGAATGAAAAAATTGAAAGAAAAGCTGAGGTTTTTGCAAATGTGCAAGAGTTAGAATGAAGGATAAGAAAGAATATTTATAGAGATAAAGATGTCCAACCAACTGCCTTAAAGGCCATTCAATTTCTGATAAGTCATCATAGCATTTGGGGAAATGTACCGGTGGGGCCACTTCGGTCAATTCTCGATCACGTCACATAAATGATGCCGTCTTGAGACGTTCGAGGAATCAAAGCTCACAGGCCAACCTAACTTCGAGAAGGTGCCCGATCTCGGAGAGACCTCCTATTGTAAGTACAAGTTCCGAGGAAGCGAAGAATCAAAATATAAAAGTCGTATTGTGGGTAACGGGTTACAGAACTATGTTTATGCAAAATATGACAAAAATATTCTATTTCCAAAAATATATTTACACAAGTGATTTTTACAAGAGTTACCCTGAAGGGTCCCATGTACAAAAGGAAGGAAAAAGCAAAAAGGAAGAAAAACTACTCTATGCCTCCACCACTGTCTGAGCCACTTTCGGAGCCTTCGTCCGATGTACTCGGCATTGTCAGTTCCTCCTTCAGGTCCTTGGCCTCTGCGATCTCGGCAGAAAGATCGACACCTTTGGCGCTCACTTCCTTGAGGGCCTGCCTCTTTGCTTGTGCACGAGCATATGCAACTGCTTGAGTAAGCTTCATCTCGGCCTTCTCATATATCTCCCTTGCCCGTTCATTTGCAGCAGTGACATCCCTCTTGTACGAGAAGACATATTCGCTGGCCTCGGCCTTGAACGCAGATAGTGCCATAGCCTCCTCCTGAGCACCTCGGGGTAGGTCTTGAGCCGAGGTTAGTTTCCCCCAAAGCATCTCCCTCTTTGAAGCCATGGTGTCATTCAGCCAAGCCAGTTCCATGACTTCGGCGTCCTTGGCCGCAACCTCCTCCCGAAGCCGCTCCACCAGGGCATCTTTCTGCAAAATCTGAGAAGCAGAAAGTAAGTTTATCACCACCAAGCATTACGACTAAAAGGTGAGAATGTGGGCACTAACATAACGGCTCGGAGAAATCGTCCCTCTCCCGAAGTGCTCTCTCCAAGCTCGCCTGAAGGTCGATCAATTACTCCTCTCTTCGAGCGCACAAAACCTCGAGCTCAACCGACCCCTTCATAAGCTTCTCGATCCCCTATCCTTGATGAGTCAACTCATCTTACAACTTGGAGAAGGCTTGGTCGTAAATTCTCTTGACGTGCAACACATAAAAGGGAAATTAGAAAACGAAAATAAAAGATCAGAGAATAAGTATATTGTCCTCAAAAGTCACCTTCTTTTGAAGCCTCTCGGCTTCCTCGAGGGAACTTGGAGCATCTACATCGGTCTCCTCGTCCACCCCCTCGAAGTAATCTCTGAAAGAGTCACCTTCTCCACGAGAGGTCTATGGACCAGGGACGCCCCTAACTTGAGCATCCCGTATCTCCCCTAGAGAGAATGACGTGCCTGAAGTAAGTCCCCTAGTGATGTCGGCCTCCATCGAGGTTTCTTCCCTATCATGGAAAGCCCCAATAGCGAGCCCCCCAAGATCTTCAACATGCATTGTGCCATATCTGATAAGCGTATCAGAGAATGCGCCCAAACCCTCCTCGAGGGTCTCTTCTACAAGCGGCGGGCCCGCATCGGCCGCCTCAAGCTCAGCAGGCGACCCCTCAACAGCCCTCGAAGACTCAGCGCTTCGCTTTTCCCTTTGTACCAAAGGGCAGGCATCGTCGCGCTCCTCCTCGACCCATAGGCTCTTAGGGGCCGTCGAAGACAAGACCGTGGCATCGGTCTTAGGCCTTCGAGTCTTTGGCCTCTTTTATTTGGGGGACCCCGTCGGGGCCTCTTTCTTCCTCTTTCTGTCTTTGGCGCCTTCGGGGCTTCTTCCTCGCCATGTGGGGGTGGCCTCATCAACATGCCTTCACCTAGGCCTACACAAATATATCATGTCAAAAGAGCATCATCATCAAAAATTCTCACAAAGAATGTGAATACAGTAACAACATGAACGTACCGTGGTTCCTGGCCTACCATCGTGTTTTGGCCAGCTCACGCCACACACGTTCATTGTATGGGAAAGAAAGCGGAGTCTAAGTGTTTGATCCATCCCGGAAGGTCCTGAACCACACTGGGGAACCAAACAGTGGCTACACAATGAAAAGAAAGATCATTCGAAAGAGAGAGGGACAATGAAAGCATGCTCAATTCAAAGGAACATACGTTGCATATTCCACTCCTCCGGGAGTGGCATTATGTCAACAAGGATGATATCCGAGGTTCTGACTCTGACGAACCGACTCATCCATCCCCGATCTCTGTCCTCGTCGATACAGGTGAGGAACACCTTGGTGGATCGACGGTGTAATTTAATAAGGCCCCCACGGAAGAGTCGAGGGCTATATAGTCTGATCAAATGATCGAGGGTGAAGTTCATTCCCTCGACCATATTGGTAATATGGCGAAACATATATATAATCCTCTATAATGAAGGATAGATCTGATCGAGTGTCACTCGGTATTGGTGAAAAAAATCGAGAATCACTGGGTCAACCGGTGGAAAAGAAGAGTCGACGGGGCCTAAGGTGAAGGGATATGTGTATACACTGAGAAAGCCAGCCTTGTGCGTGACTATGCTTTCATCAGCCGTTGGGATCTCTACTCGGGCTGCCTCTCCCCAGTAGCAGTCAAGTCTTACCCTCTCGATATCCGATACTACACTTATGTATCGGGACATGGGCTTGCATGGCCTGGTGTAGAGAGGGGTTTTTCTATTGTAAAGACAGAAATGGTGTCGAAAGGGCCGGGGATGCATTGCTCGATTGTAGGACGGTTCTTTGATTTGCCCTTAGACGGGCGTGATGTAGAAGCAGCCCCCTCCTTTTTAGGAACCATTTTTTAAGTCTTTGCCATAGTAGCTATCGAGTTTTGAAGTGAGAAGATGGGAAAACGTGAGCAGGTAGAAGGTAAGAAGAGAGAACACTTTGTTAAAATCTTAGGGTTTGAAGAAGAATGCAAAATTATGAAGAGACAAGAATTATAGTATTTATAGTGTCCATTTGGGAAAGCTTGAAGCGGGAAAGTAGAACCTGTGACGGTTCGTAGGCTTCTCGAGAATTGTGATTGACAGCGACCTCTACGCAGCTTTCCGTGTCACAATCATTTAATGCTCTGAAGGGGCTGACGTCATAGTAGGAGTGTCAAAGGGGCAAAAGGTCAAAACCATTTCTTATATCTTCATTCTAAGAAATGCGGGGACTATCTGTATATGGCTAAATTCGGAAAGCTCGATTTCATGGTCGCTTCGATGAATATAAAGGGTCGAAGGTCCGAGCTCGGCATCGAGGGGCACATCGAGGGTCCTCGACCTCGAGGCGATATACATCAAGGGTCGACATAAAGAGGCGGGAAATCCGCATGGGGCATGTGGTTAAAAGCTGACAAAGTACACACGATAGTCCATGCATGTACCGTGGCATTAAATGGTTGTACCAGCCATTTCTCTTTACATTAAATAATTGTACCAGTTGTATTCTTTGTAATAATTACACATGTAATATGTTGGTATTCCCCTTCTTATATAAACGGGGACCTTGTCACTTTGTAAGTCAATAGACAAGAACAAGAACATTCGATGCTCTCAAACAAAAATATTCTCAACAATTGTCTCATTAAATTATTGCTTCTCATTTAATATGTTCTGGAGTAATTATTCATTAATTGATTATTATTTAACATAAGTAAGCCAACCTTAAGGTATTAAACATTGTTATACCACTGCCAATAGCTCACAATCAAGCTTCTCGAGCTCGACATCGAGGCCTGCCCGATCTCCATCGAGACTGGCCTCTTCGATACCTGGTTTGCCTAATTTGGTTCTTTTCACACTTATTTCATTTTTCTCACTTCACACTCAGCTCCTATCGTCTAAATAACTGGTATTAAAATAGATCACATATTTTTAGAACCACATAATCAAGTATAATTGTAATTACCATTTTCACGGTAAACAAGCATCTTTGTCCAGAATTTAATAATGCGGTGCTTTATCTCATTCATTCATTACCACCTTCACGGATCTGACAGTCATTTTACTTATCAAATCTCTCGTAGAAGTATTTATCAGATTTTTGGTAAAATAACTTGGCGCCGTCTATGGGGATTTTCTAGTTAAAATATATAGTTTCTATTAGATCTAAAAGGAAAACAACAACACATACACGCACACAACCACCCTTTTTCATATGCACAAACTAACAATGTCAGGAAGAGGAGAAGAAAGATTAAAGTCCATAGAAGACGTTACTGCTAACCTAATGAACACCATCGACGAAGGTAACGATACAGGAGAGCTAAACACCACACCCAGAGTTACGACAGGACGGAGCGGTTCACCCCTCCCCACGGAAGTGTAACTATTATTCAAGAAAGAGACGCTTCCACATTCACAACCGAGGAAGCGCCACCAGCAGTGAAAAAGTTACTAGAAGCATGGTTAACAAGTACACTGAATGACTTCCTCGATAAGCCTACTCAAGGAGCGGCTCAGAACGCCGCACCAGCAGAGGTAGTTACCACCAACGAGCAAACCGCTCCCCGCCCAATAGGTAACGCTAAAACTATAGTTGATGAAGGTAATGATTTACTTGCAGCCATATTGAGAAAGATAGAGGAAATGGAAAATGAAAACAAGGCACCGCGAGACCAGATGAAGGAGAACTAGGACAGGGTCGACAAGATACCCGATGCTCCAAAACTCCTACCAAAATGAGACGTTGGCCGATTCGTAGAACAACCGTACAGTGAAGAAGCAGGCCCATATCCCATCCCCAAAACCTTCAAAATGCCTTCGTACTTGAAGATATCGACGGCACGATAGACCCTGAAGATCACATAATTCACTACGTCACGGCGGTGAAGGGCAATAACCTCTCAAAGGAGAAAGTGTCGTCTGTATAATTAAAAAAAAATGGCGAACCCCTAACAGAGGGAGCCTTGACATGGTACTCACAGCTGCCAGTACGATCCATAACTACATTCGAATAAATGGCCGATAAGTTTGTAACCGCCCACACTGGAGCCAAAAAGGCCGAAGCCAGGGTGAGCGACATATTCGCCGTTAGACAGTCACCTAGAAAAGGACTCAGAGAATTCCTCGCCCGATTTAACAGATTATGGATGAGCTTTCCAAATGTATTTGAAGGCATGGTCGTGGCGTTCTTCCAAAACGGGATGAACAAAACTGGGTCGAGGGTGACCAGAAAATTATTGAGCAGGCTCATGAACTACCCCCCACCACTTGGGAGGAGATCCACAATGCCTATTGCACCGAAGTCCGAGCAGATTAGGACGACCTCAACGACCCAACCCAATGGCTAACGTCAGTCTACATAGAATCAAGATGAGATCGCCGTGATGATAACCGAAGGGATCACCCAAGCCCACGTCCAAACCGTGATAGGCACCAGCCTTATGTCAGAACAGCAATACCACCATCTCATCGCCATATGGAAGGGTTATCCAAGCCAAATACAGGGACTCAACGGAATGACAAAGGTATGCCCCCACTTTTATCTACTCATAATTTTTGGGTCTCCCCTTTAGAAATAGTGTACACACTGGAAAAGCTCGACCAAAAGGTGAAATAGCCGCAGAAGATGAAGTCCGACCCAAACACCAGAAGGTCGAATGCCCTCTGTGAGTTCCACCTGGAACGAGGCCACAAGACAGAAGATTACATAAATTTACGATAAGAAGTGGTGAACATGCTCAACCAAGGACACCTAAAAGAACTGATGAGAGATCTCATGAGAGCTACCTTTGGGAGAGGAAGAGAACAACATCAAGGGCCCCCGAAGCCGCCCTCCCCCCACCCACACCAAATGATCATCAGCGAAGGCGACGAAACCACAATTAACCATGTGGAGTTCACCACCACACACAAGCTGAAGCGGTCAATCACACACGAACGATATGACGACCTTGAAGACAGTATCATCTTCGATAAGTCGGATACCCACAGTTTGACTTTACCCCACCTTGATGCTCTTGTTATTACCTTATGAATTTTGGATACTGATGTAAGAAGAATAATGGTTGACGACGGAAGCAACACGTGTATTATCCAGCCCCGAGTTCTCGCCTAAATGAGGCTCGAGGATAAGATAGTACCACGCTGCATAACACTAATGAGGTTTAAAAATGCAGTTGAACGAACCTCAGGAGAAATAACGCTACCCGTCCTGGCAGGGGGCGTCACCTTGGAGACAACATTCCATATTATGAACCAAGATACAACTTACAACACCATCATATGACGACCTTGGATACACGTCATGAGAGCCATTCCATCCAGCCTTTATCAAGAAATCAAATTACTGACCCCTTGGGGAATATTCAACATCCGAAGCGAACAACGCATATCACAAGAATGTTACCGCATCGCCCGAGATTGTACGTACATCCAGCAGTTGAAAGGGACGAACTCGAAAACATAGCAATTACTAAAGTCGGGAACAAAATTGGACGAGCATAATGACATCATCAAGGACCCCGACACCATGGAAGCTGCGAGGTCAATGGTAGAATACCTTGACCCCATCCAAATAGATAAAAATGACATAAAAAAAAGGCTTACATCGGCCATAAACTCTCCGAACCAGGTAAATTTCATGAATTCTTAACTAACAATGCAGACCTATTCGCTTTCTCCCATGCAGATATGTTAGGTATCTCGACGGACATCGCCACGCACAAATTAAATGTAGACCCGCTCTACCCACCAGTACCGCAAATGAGAAGAAAATTCAATGTCGTAATCAACAAACCAATTCGCGAAGAAGTAGAGAAACTACTAGCAAACAACTCCATCAGATAATCCAAGCACCCCCAATGGGTCACCAACGTAGTCATGGTGAAGAAAAAAAACGGGAAGTGGCGCATGTACATAGACTTCACAGACCTGAACAAAGCATGCCCGAAGGACTTTTTCTCGTTGCCGCACATCGACCAACTCATCGACGCAATGGAAGGACACGAGTTGCTAAGCTTCTTGGACACCTATTCAGGATATAACCAGATCTTCATGGAAGAGGAGGACCAGGAAAAAACCACTTTTATAACTCACTAAGGGACTTACTGTTATCGAGTCATGCCATTCAGATTGAAGAACGTAGGAGCAACTTACATAAGGCTGGTCACCAAGATGTTCAAAGAACAACTCGGCAAAACAATGGAAGTATACATAGATGATATGTTAGTCAAATCCGAAAGGAGAGAAGATCATATCGACCACCTGAAGAAGCCTTCGATATACTAAGACAGTACGGCATGAAGCTGAATCCCGATAAATACGACTTCGACGTAACCTCAGGCAAGTTCCTCGGCTTCCTAGTATCCCAAAGAGGCATCAAAGTCAACCCCGACCAGATCAAAGCTATCAAGGGAATACCCGAACTATTGACCAGCAAGAAATAAGTGCAAAAGTTGACCGGTCGTATAGCCGCACTATCAAGATTCATCTCACGATCTTCGAACAGATGCCACAAATTCTTCAACGTCCTCAAAAAAAACAACGGACTCCAGTGGAACTTAGATTGTGTCGAATCCTTAAGAGAACCAAAGGCATATCTATCCTCACCTCCACTGCTTGCCAAAATTGAAACTGGCGAACGCCTACTGGTATACTTGGCTGTGTCAGAAGTAGAAGTAAGTACAGTACTCGTCCGCGAAAACAAAGGTATGCAATCGCCAATCTATTATATCAACAAAATCATGGTCGATGCCAAAATGAGGAACCCTCACCTGGAGAAGTTGGCCGTGTCAGTGGTCACGGCTTCACAAAAGCTCATACCTTACTTTCATTGCCACCCCATATCGATTGTCACGACCTTTCCCCTTAGAAGTATTTTACAAAAACCGAACTATTGGGAAGATTGGCCAAGTGGGGAAGCAAGCACGATTTCACATATCAGCCGTGAACGGCGATAAAGTCGCAGGTGCTAGTCGACTTCGTCGCCGACTTCAGTGCCAAGATAATGCCTGAAGTTGAACAGGAAGCCTCTCATACCGTTCATATCCAACCTGACCTATGGGTCTTACACACCGAAGGCGCTTCTAACGCGTCAGGATCGGGACTGGGACTCATACTAGAGGTCCCAACAGGCGAGGTAATCCGCCAGTCTATACAATGCCCTGATATGACTAACAATGAGGTCGAGTATGAGGCCGTTATTGTAGGACTAAAACTAGCCTCAAATATGGAGGTTGTGGGTCATCCTTCGGTACGATTCACAACTCGTCATCAACCAAGTAACAGGGACTTATCAGATCAAGGAGAAAAGGCTACAAAAGTACCAAACAAAAATGAACAAGCTACTGCCAGAATTCAACGAATGTCGGCTCGATCAAATACCTCGAGCTCAAAACACCGAGGCAGACGGCCTCGCCAAGTTAGCAGCGGCGACAAAAAAAGTAAATGGAAAGGAGAACGTCGTCACATTAATCCACTGGTCATTAGATCAACTCAAGTTACACTCTGTGAACTTAAACTGGGACTGGCGCAACCGTATTGTAACTTACTTGCAGGAGGGAACACTCTCATCGGACAAAAAAGAAGCCAGAAAACTCCGAATGCAGGCAGCTAAGTACAACATCATCGACAATGACTTGAACAAAAGGACATTCGTTGGTCCCTTGGAAAAATTCCTAGGGCCAAATCAAACCAAACGAGTACTCGAAGAAGTACACTGAGGCCATTGCGGCTCCCAAACCGGTAATCTAGCACTCGTTAGATGTCTCATACGGGCTGGCTACTATTGGCCCACCATGAAAAAAGAAGCCGCAAACTTCGTCAAAAAATACGAACAATGTCAGAAGTACGCCCCCATGATACACCAAGCAAGAGAACATCTCCATTTAGTCATGTCACCCTGGCCATTCATCAAATGGGGAATGGACATCGTAGGGCTGCTCCCAGACGGGCGAGGTAATGTGCGCTTCCTTTTAGTTTTGACTGACTATTTCTCTAAATGGGTGGAAGCAGGTGCCTTCGCCCAAATACACGAACAGGAAGTCATCACATTCATATGGAGAAATATAATACGTCGCTTCGTCATACGAAGGAAATTAGCTGTGATAACGGACCACAGTTCAGCGGGAAATAGACCGCTGAATTCTTCGAGAAATGGCATAGCAAGTGCATACTCTCCACGCTATATCATCCCGCAGAAAACGGTCAGGCTTAATCCTCCAACAAAACTATATTAAATATCATGAAAAAGAAACTCGAAGATGCCAAGGGATTGTGGCCAAAAATGCTACCAGAAGTGTTATGCGCATACCGCACTACGCCAAAGACAAGCATAGGATAAACTCCGTACTCTTTGGTATACGGCACAGACGTTGTCATACCAGTCGAGATCGGAGAGACGAGCCTGAGATACTCCAATGAAAGCGGACCAAACAATGACAAGAGCAGAAAGCAAGACCTCAACGAGATAGAGGAACAGAGAGATATGGCATACATAAGAATGGTCGCCCAAAAACAGAGAGTAGAACGATACTACAACAAAAAGGCCAAAGTTCGACCACTCAAAGTCGGGGATTATGTACTCAAGGATAAAACGCAGGCAAGCAAATACCCAAGAGAGGGCAAGATAGGAACCAACTGGGATGAACCGTACAAAATCACCTCAGCAATTAACAAAGGATCATTCCATTTAGAAACAATGGAAGGGAAATTGTTGCCAAACAATTGGAACATCGCTCACCTCAAGTACTCCAACTTCTGAAAACAGACGCCCTCTAAGTCTTACTCTTTTTCCCTCCCTCGGGTTTTATCCTGAGATGGGTTTTACCAAGGAGGTTTTTAACGAGGCGATGAAGGGGGCGCCTCGAAGTTCAAATTGGTTATTCACCGATCCGCCTATCGCCTACTCCAGCCGGACCGATGAAAGGACTAGGTAGATGGAGAGCTTCTCAAATGTATATATTAAACAGAGTATGTGACATTCTCCAATGAAATGAATAAACAAAGCAACATGCAACATTCTTCGCACAACTCCAAATCGCTCCACATCCTACATTCTACATTTACATTCGAACTTGCTCGAATTACTAACATTCGACCTCGCTCGAATTACCAACATTTGACCTCGCTCGAATTACCAACATTCGATCTCGCTCGAATTACCAACATTCGACCCCGCTCGAATTACAAACATTCGAACCCGCTCAAATTACCAACATTCGACCCGGCTCGAATTGCCAACATTCGACCCCGCTCGAATTACCAACATTCGACCTCGCTCAAATTGCAAAATTTCGACCCCGCTTGAATTGCCACGCTCGAATTGCCAACATTCGACCCCGCTCGAATTGCCAACATTCGACCCGGCTCGAATTGCCAACATTCGACCCCGCTCGAATTACCAACATTCGACCTCGCTCAAATTGCAAAATTTCGACCCCGCTTGAATTGCCACGCTCGAATTGCCAACATTCGACCCCGCTCGAATTGCCAACATTCGACCCGGCTCGAATTGCCAACATTCGACCCCGCTCGAATTACCAACATTCGACCTCGCTCAAATTGCAAAATTTCGACCCCGCTTGAATTGCCACGCTCGAATTGCCAACATTCGACCCCGCTCGAATTGCCAACATTCGACCCGGCTCGAATTGCCAACATTCGACCCCGCTCGAATTACCAACATTCGACCTCGCTCAAATTACAAAATTTCGATTTGAATTGCCACGCTCGAATTGCCAACATTCGGCCACGCTCGAATTGCCAACATTCGACCCCGCTCGAATTGCCAACATTCGACCCCGCTCGAATTGCCAACATTCGACCCCGCTCGAATTGCCAACATTCAACCCCGCTCGAATTACCAACATTTGACCCCGCTCGAATTACCAACATTTGACTTAGCTCGAATATTTTACATTCGACCTTGCTCGAACTTTATGATGCCTTGCCAAAGTTTGACCCCAAGTTAGCCTATAATTAGCCTCCTAAGAACAGCATCACAAAAAAAACAAGACAAGTAACAAGAAAGAAAAACATACAGCAAAAGGTAACCTTTCCATAATAAATTGATCAGGTTACATGACTCATTTTCTTTTACAATGGGCACGGGTACTCCATCACAAAAAACAACAAAACAATCCAAAATCAAGTGCAAGGCCTTACACCGCATCATCCCCATCAACATATTCGTCATCATACCAAGGATCGGAGACAAGCCCATCCACGACATCATCATCGTCATCTCCACCAGGCGAATCAGGTGCGTAAACACAAGTTTCACGGCTGCCCGCGCCTTAACATGAACATCGATGAGCTCCTCCTCAAAAACCTTCCCGATAGCCCTCAAACACCTGTACACATCTAGCTGAGCCTCGGCATGGAACCATATCTCGTATAACTCCCGTAGCACACTCACATCGTCAGAAGCTTGAGAAGTAGACGGCCGGGCCAGTTGTTCCTTCTCAGCCCGCAGAACCACTACCTACTCGTTCAACCGTGCCAGATCAGCCTCCAAACCTCCAACCTACTCCTCCAATCTCACCACTGTGAGCGCTGCAGTCTCTGCTTCGTTAGCCCGCTCAGACCTACAGACATGAAGGGTCCCCGCCAAGGGCGCCGCCTCCGCTATCAAGGTCGTCCTGACTCGCTCCGCCAGCTCAAATCTTCAACCTTGATACCTAACTAATCCCTCAGAGTAGCAGCCCTTGCCACACTCTGATCGAGTTCGACCTTCAAGGATACCACCCGTGCCCGGAGGTCCGAATTCTCAGCCATTGCTCCCTTCCCCAGTTCGAGCTCGTCTTCCTTAGATTTCAACACTTCTTCCAGCTCTCTATACCGGCTAATGGCTTTCAATATCTTCTCATACTTCTCCTTTAGCTCCTAATTCTTCCCCCTAATCTCGTCACGTAGTTCCTGGAACTGCCCGTCCTCTCCAACGCTCATGACCACCTTCCGATACTTAGAACGGTATTTTATATACTTAGACTCCGTCCTCTTGTATTGAGCCACCCTTTCCTCATTCCACCGGTTACGCTCAAGGTCAAGGATACGAGTTTGACAAAAAAAGGAAGAAATAAGTTGGCCAAGATAAAGTGATATTAGCAAAGCATACGAAAGTGTAGTAAAATTCTCACCCACAAAGCCATCCAAGATATGCCAAGGGAAAGGTCGGCGTCCTTCAATGTTTGCAGCGTCTTGTTCTTTGCCTTGGCACATAAAGGGGTGAACGACGACGCTACACACTCTGTATCAACAAAAAGGTTGAAGTCCAATGGTATGTCAATGTGATGATTAGGACCCTCCGTCCTTATCTCTACGCGAGTCTTATTTTCAGTGAAGGCTCTAACCTCGTCGGGTTCGATGTTAGAACCCGAATTGAAGTCCCTTATGCTAGAATCGCCACTCCATTTCTCCCTCGATGAAGAACGACCCCGTACTATCTATGCGAGCTCTTCGCCGCTACCAACCTCCTCGGCCCTGGAAGGTCTCTCTCTCATAGCGGACTCAGGCATAATGCCTGCCTCTTTGGCCGAAATGACTCTAACGTCGTCCCAAGGGTCGAAGTCCTCTCCAATCCTTCAACAACTACGACTTTCCCTATCTCCACCCTTCGAATCTTCCTTGGCGATGGCTACTCATCAGGAGAAGGCTCATAAGTGAGAAGAAGAGGCGGGATATTGTAGGGAACGACCATACCCGAGGGGACGAACTCCTCTACCCGTTGAATCTCAGCTCCGCCTCTTGTGGATTCGACTAAAGTGAACTCCCTTGCAGCCGAGGATTCCTTTTGATAGAAAGCGAGAGCGGTAAAGAAACAAAAAAATAGAAAATAACAAAGAATGAATGGCCGAAAACACGAGGGGATACATACAATTGTAATTCCACTTTTCGGGAAATCCGGTTGGGTCCTCCACCAACTGATCAGTTCTAACAAAGAAGTATTTGCGCTAGAATAACCGACTCGCCTTGTCATCCATCCCGGCTAATAATCCCTTTGTCCCACGATTTTGAAAGTATATCATGGTACCTCGGAAAAAGGTAGGTGAAAATAAGTGCAGCAGATGGCGAAGGTCGACCTCACAACCAGCTAGCTTCGTATACTTGGTTAGCATTAGGAACACCTTATACAGATAAGGGGAGAGTTGCACTGGGCAAAAGTTGTAAAAGCGACAGAACTCTTCGGTCAACTTAGGAAGCGACAAGGTATAGCCTATCGTAAACGGGTAGACGTAGAAGATACAGAACCCAGGATGGTGAACCTAAATCATATCGCCTCCCGCAGGGATGGTCTCGATGTAAGAGGGAATGCGATACTTGGTCCGCATCTCGGTCAACTCAGCCTCCCCCGTTTCAGAAAGTTCAGGTTCATTAGCAGGTCCAGGCCCCTTAGGGAAGTCTTTCCTGGAGGCAGGGTTTTTAGGCATCACCTCTTCGACGGTGGGGAAACTTCCATCTCCCTCAACCGAAATCCCTTCATCGGTAGAGAGGATAGCCATTGACAAGGGAGCGACATCAGTAACATCATCACGGCTACGAGATGAATTCGACATGATAATAGTAATGGACCAGACAGTGGAGGGAAAGATGAAATTAGAGATCAACAAAGGGATTGAACAACCTAAGAAAAAGAGCTCACAAAAGGCGGGTAAGGGAAGCATAGGTGAGAAAGAGTATCAAAGAAGACAAAAATGGTGAAAGTTTCGAATGAAAAACCCTTCATCTATTATAGGGTTGCGTGGCCTCAAAATCGAGGCCAAAAGTTACCTGTAACATGAGAATTGAAGCACCAACAGTGCATGCATGGCATGGGGAAGATACATAATGATGACGACGATGACAGCATCTGACGTCACTTGCGCCAACCACGGCCTCACCATGCGTTAATTATCTGGTTACGACCAAATTTCCTTCATATTGGACGCAAAGTAATCCGCTCACCAAGAACATGGGGTCCACGACCTTGATAAGCGGAGGGACTAACTGTATTGGTCGAAATTTGGGCCAAGCGTAACGATTTCATTGGCCAAGGTCGAAGCTCGGAACGGATAAACAGTTAGGGGCGGAGGTTCTAACTCGGACGAGGTCGATGGTAAACGCCGACAATAATAGCAGGATAACTTTTTAGGGTTTCGAAAGAAAGTTCCTTGTATAGAGGAAAAGAGAAAGAGAAAAAAGGATGTAAAAACTCTCTGAAAGAACACTTTGTAATATTGACTGCTGAAAGGAATATACACTTCTTGTCTTTTCTATTGGTTCCCTAGTTAAAAGACACCTTTTCATATACAAGATCCAAGAACATAGTGTTTCATTCTCGTTGCTTGCCATTTGCACTGCTGACAACGAGACAGTTGAATCTCACTTTTGGCATTTTGGGCGATTAATCCTTTATTATTACATTTATTGCCCTTGTATGCATTTGCTCCACCTATTAACTCGCACATTCATTAACAATAATCATCAGCATCTTTGTCCGGAATTTAATACTGCGGCGCTTTACCTCATTCATTCATTACCACCTTCACAGATCTGACAGTCATTAAGCTTAATTAGGATTAGCCTTCCATTTTACTTATCAAATCTCTCTTAGAAGTATTTATCAGATTTTTGATAAAACAAGAACATGTATGTGTGTTTGTTGCTAACAACAAGACCTCTTATTTGCCCAATGTAATTTGTAATGCTAGCTTCAACCTACCGCTAGCTACATCCCATATCTTAATAATCCGATCTGCTGATCCAGTACAGAATCAATTGTTACTAGGATCATTGCCCCTGACCGCACTCATCCTAAATGGCCGCTAATAACCCTGTAATTTTTCCAAGGGAGGACGTCATAATATTTCCTCCGCAGCAGTTGACATATTTTTCAGACCAACTATGAGAATGAACAACAGTTGTGATTTTCCCTGAATCTAGCGAAGTGTCGAGATAGGAGGTAGAAAGCTTTGAATTCAACTAGTAGCCATATTTATAATTGTATCAAACCAAATTTAACTTGGACTAGAAAACACATTAAAATTTTGACTATAAACTCCATCCTAAAACGAAATTGAGTGGGGGAAGAATCACATACAACGACAATATCTAAAAAGCAAAAAGCAATTCTCCGTAAACGTAGTGTCCGAACTGAACGCTTATTTACAAGTCTGACCAAAAAGCAAAATTCCAATTATGTTTTTTTTCTTGAGAGACTCCGAAACTCTCTCTTTTCTAACTTATTTCATGGCATACTCTCAATATTTATCATTATTTGAAACAGAACAACAGTTATAATAAAGTCTTCATCTTCGTCAAAACATACAGACATTTTCATTTCATGATTTTGATCCACTTGAAATACACCAATAAATAACATTCTTTCTTTCCTCATCCCTTATATGGAGTCTGTACAAAAGATAAACATGGAGAAGATAATATTTGTATATACAAAGCATGCATTTTTGGTTCTTGTAAAAAGATCAATGTACAATTTTGATTGTTCATTCCGTCTATAATTAGAATTACTTGATTTTATCTCTCGATAAATAGTTTGATTAACATGGAAGGACCAAAAAACTTCACTAAGAATAGTTAGAACACTATTTGTGAGCTTGTGCATGTGAGGACAAGGTAGCAAATGGGTTGTTTGGGCCGGTCAAAATAGGCATTGCCCAATCCTTCCCAAAGTTCACTGTGAAAATAGTATGAGTTAGCTAGTTTTTTGGACTGGTAATTAAAAAATAGCAGTGTTTGTAAAATTATTGAAAAATAGTCACTATTTTACTGAAACATGGAAAGTTCCAGCATAATATACTGGAAATTGGAGCACCTGTGCATGAACTTCTAGCATATTATGTTGGACCAGTAAATTATGATGGAAGTCCAGTATATTATGCTGGAACTCAGTATATTGTGCTAGAAGTTCACATGTAAAAAATTCTAACTCCAGTATATTATGCTGGAATATTTTTCCGAATTTTGAATAGTGTTTTCGTTCAGATTTGTCTTTACATGAAAAGTGGCTAAATTTCGATTACTTATGAAACTATGGTTATTTTCAATTACCACTTATAAATAGGGCTATTTTTGAATTTCATCCAAGTTCACTTGGGTAATGAGTTGGGTGAAGATGGGCTAAACAAAAGGTTGTGACCCACCCATCCAATTTTTTACAATATTCTCAATTTTTAAACAAGCATATATAAAATATTTCACATATATAACAGTATTTTTTATTTCATTTTTCTTAAATGTCGTTCTGGAATGGTTTATAGTGATGAATGTTTTTCTTTTTTTTCCTGTTGCTCCATGTCTATGTTTTGGAATAAATTCAATTCATGTCTAATGATCTCTTTCCTCGATTATGATTTAGAACTTTATTTGGTGATTCTTTATCTTGTAATACTAATAAAGATCGGAATAATAAAAAGTAGTGGAATTAAAAATTTAGATAAAATTGCTCAGGCATTTCTGCTTGAAATAAATTTTTACAGTGAATAAATTATGTGGAAGAGACAAAAGGGAAAGAGAGAATATCGTGAAAAGGAGGAGAGACTCCTGATATTTTTTTAGAATTGTTGGGAAAAGGTTTTTTTTTTTAAAGAAGAGATATAAAATAGAGAAAAAAAGGGATGAAATTGGTCTCTAAATTTACGAGTGTTTACTTTTAAAAATATGTACTCATTAAATGTTTAAGCTAATTGAAATATGCTAAAACTCAAAGTAGATTTTTTATTTTTGAAATAAAACCATTAATGCTACTACAATTGTAAATAAAATTAAATAAGTGAGATATCGTATAAGCAGAATGACCTAGCAAAATTATCGAAACAAAATGATTAATTGGAAAGTGTCAATTGAACACTAGGAGCTGGCAATTGCTATTCATAGGACAGTTTGGGCTATTAAATATAGAGAAATTTTTATTAACCAGTATAATTTAGAGTCTAGTAACTATAATTTGCCTAATTACTATTTGTTAGCTACTATTCAAATGTTATTAACTTGTAACACTTGTATTTAAATGGGTGCAACAAATACATCTTGGGTCAACTGTATTCATTCGTTCCAACGAATACAATGTGTATCAACTGTATTCATTTGCACAATTGTATCATTCGTGCAACAAATACAATATGTATTAACTGTAACTAATGCGAAATACCGGGGTGTATACATTGGATACAAGTTGTATCGACTGTATACATGGTGTATACAAAGAATACAACATGTATTGACCGTATTTATTTGCAACGAATATAGCTAAGGCGAAATACAGATTTATAAAAATATAAAATATTCTTGTTAAGAATCGAATTCAAGACCTTTCCTAACTAAACAAGCGCTCTAACCAACTGAGAAATGAGAGCTTGCTGCTCTTTTATTTCAGTTCGAAACGATTAATCTCTTATTTCATGGATTTGCTATAAGATTCAAATATAATTATGAATGGTAAATTTGCTGAAAGTACAACTACGAATAGTAAATACAGTGTAGATATTAGATTTGTCGCATATTTTTCCCTTGAAAATAAATGGATTTAGTTGGGTTATGCCAAACTTAACCCATTATTAAAGCATCTCATGCCCAACCCGTTAAAAATAGGGAAAAGGGCCATTATTGCCCCTGTACTATTGGAATTAATGCACGTTCGTCCTCAGTTACACTTTTCGTTCAATCCCCACTATACCGTTAATAAAGTTTATACAATTACCCCTAACCCTAACGCCCCGTCGATGTGGCAGCTGACCCCATCTCGATGTGGGTTTAGTTGGGTTATGCCAAACTTAAATGTTCTTTTTGAATTATGTTTGACAGCCTAGTTCATGTGGTTTTGGGAATGGGAAGATGAAATCTTCCCCCAAAGTGATTGGACTAATATTAAAGATGTAACATCGTTGATTGAAGAGATTAAGATGCAAAGGGACAAATTGAATGAAGAAGTAATTGCCATGAAGGCTATACACCAATATGAAGTGGATAAAGTTGTCAAGTTGGAAGATAAACTTGCAAAAATAAGGATGTTGCTCATGATTTCTTGGGGATTGTTTATTGGTTATTTTGCAGCCTCGATGATGAAGTGACTATTTTGCAAATTCACAGTTTCACATATTGAGTTTTATATGTGTAGCCATGTTGTAGTAGTATTTGTATGTTCTTTGATGATGATGTTGTAGTAGTATTTGTTGGTTAGTTTTTTCCCTTATTGTATACCCTAAAGAAGGAGCTTTTCTTCTCCAATTCCTAAACATGTTTGTTTTTTTATAAGATATTATAATATATTATCTAGTGTACAGAAACTTTAAGATTCTATTTTGGCATGTTGAATAACGACATTCCAAGTGCAAAACTGAAAAACAAAAGACATAAAATACAACAGCAATCCAAACTGCAGATTCTAAATGCCAAGCTGAAACACTTACATTCTAGACGTACAAAAATAATTATCAATAATTATCTGTACAGAAACTGTAACACTTACATTACAGACGTAAAAATTGATAACTAGATAATTGGAAAATTGAAATTGAAAAAGGAACAAAATTGACAATAATTATATGAACACCAACTGTCAACATTCATAATATTCAAAACATTCACCAACTATCAATATTCATAAAGTGAGTTTATAAGATAGCTGGATACCATATTATAACCGCAAAAAGACGTCTAACACCTAGTTATATCATGGTTAACTGTCACAACTAAAGAACCACAACCAAAATATAAAGTTTACTGACATGGCGGTAATTACAACACATCCAAAAATTTACAAATTTTCAATACTTGAAGCAAAAGTCCCGTCACTTTTTCTCCTTACCATTACCCTATGTTGCTTTCAACTTGTTCGACCTTTGTTTGTTCAACTGATTTCCAGTGATGGAAGATTTTCCCAGCCATGTTAGGCCTTTTGCTGAGAAAGTAAGATTTGAAGGCTGACTTGCACCACATGAATTACCAACAAATCCAATTTGCTTTGTTGCAGTTGGTACAGTTTATTGCCTTGGCTAGAGTCTTGTCCTTGCTTCTTAGATGCTCTTTGGTCTTATAGCTATGTTAGGCTCAGGTTCAAAGTTAGGGATCTCAAAATCTGGACCATTTCTAGTTGGAAGCTGCTTTTGAACAGTAGGGGTTGATATAAACACAAAGTTATTGGACTGACTGTTTTGACTTGGCTGGGGTGCTGATAAATGGAAGTCATCTTCAGTTGGGATATCTGCAGCAGCTGGTGATATAGGTTGTTCAGCATCAAGTTCATCAACCAAAGTTCTTTGCTTTTTGTTCTGCTTTCTATTTGAATTGCCACCCATTGGTTGTTTTCCTTTAGGGTGCTATTATCAGATAGAACACAATAATATGTTAGATCAAGGCAGAATAAATCAAAAGTTCAAATTTATTGTTAAAGAGATGGATTACCTTGGCACAACCCCTAGCATTATGTCCAGCTTCTCCACATTTATTACATGTCATGACTCTCCCTTTTCTGGATTAAGACCATTTCCCTTTCCTATTGGTTGACTCATTTTCCTATCTTGTTCTTTTACTTTTGGTCTGCCAGCCTGTCTTACAAATTCAGGTGGTTCCATATTCTGGGAGGGCTCTATCTTCCAGAACTTGTCTCCTCTCATAGGTTGCAACTTATGAGAATAAGTCTGGAGATATGCTTCTTTTGAATGAAACCAGTGAATCTCACTCAAGGGATCAACCTTCTTGTGCAGTAGGTCACAGATTGCATGAGGACATGGGATTCCACAAAGGTCCCATGTCCTGCCAGTGCATTTTTTTGCCCCCAAATTGAAAATATGCCTATCATTACCTTCTGTCACCTCATAACCTTGGTCAGCACTGCCATTCACATGACATTTTTGTGCAATCCTCATGAATTGGTTATACAGATTTAGAGTCTTAGGACTGTACTCACTTTCCCACCCCATCACTTCAGCTTCATTATCATTCAACATATTCATAACCTTGATCATGATCCCCTCTAACATATTTATAATTGGCTTGTGTCTAGCTTGCAGTATCCATGAATTGAAGGAATCAGTCAGGTTATTATCCACTGACTGGTTCTTGCAGGTAGTATCAAAGAAGGCCCTACTCCAGCATGTAGATAGATACTTTAACAGATCTTCAAACTTGGCTCATACTTTTAAACTGATCTTGAAGTCCTCTTCATAGGTACTCCAAGCTGCCCACCACAGATATTTCTTGTATTCCCCAGATCCCCATCTCTTGCACCCGTTTGCTTCTATGTGTCTAACACAAAATCTATGGTGTGCCTCAGGAAGCACTCCTAAGATTGAATCAATCAGCCCCTACATATAATGGAAAGAATAAGTATGAGAATATATATGTATAGATTGGAAAAATAATAAAATAATGAAGTAAAGTGTTCATACCTTTTGCATATCTGAAATGAAAGTGATTCCTGCACCCATCTTAAGGTCCAGTGACATTTGCAGAAGAGTTAAAAACCACTTCCATGTGACTTTTGTTTATTTATCCACAAGAGCCCAAGCTAATGGATAAAAGTGATTTGCAGAGTCTTGACCAACTGCCACCAAGAGCTGACCCTTAACTTTCCCTTTCAAAAAAGTTCCATCAAACCCTATAAAGGGCCTCAACCCACTCTTAAACCCCATCTTCATTGCATGAAAACATATGTACATCCTTAGGAACCTTTTCTTGCCTTCAGAAAGAGCATCCTTTGATAAGTTAACTACTACATCACTTCCAGGATTACTAAACTTCAACTCATTAACATATGCAACCAACTTATTATATTCATCAATAAGACTATCTTCCAGATTCTCCAAAATTAATCTTTTTGCCCTCTTACACTTTGACTCACTAACATTTACATTAAATGCAGCCTTCAAGCTTGCCTCATCTCTCTAACCTTAATGGTTGGATTTTCTTGTAACCCTCTCTTGAAGTATTCAGCAATGGTCTTGGAATTAACCCTATGATTCTCATATGCAGGTTCACAAGTGTGCTCAGAATGTAAAGTCCTGAATTCAGCCCCACCCCCTAAAGTACTCCTAGATATGTGACATACAAAAGGGTATCGAGCTTCAAAAATGTACCTAAGCCTAGTTGGGTCACTTTTAATTTGCTCTAACACCATTTGCAAGTGCATACATATTTATAACTTTCCTAGCTTCAGCAATATCTTTGAATGTCATTGACTTATCCAAATCTATATAGTCAGTCAATTTATCATTAATGTCTCTTTTCTTTTATTTAAAAAGTTTCTCCAGTGTCTCACAATCATAGTCTGAAGAAACAACATATTCATTGTCATCACAATTATCACTTTCATCACAATCAGTGGCATCTTCAATTTCATCAGGTTCATCATGCTCATTGTGATGGATTATATTAGGTACATTAATACTTGGCTCACATTCCTCTACAGCAAATATGTTAATAATATTAAACTGGTTGTTCACAAGGTCCACTAAAGTCCTAATGCCATGCCATAATCACCTTCTTGAGTATGCTATGCGTAGTTTCTTGACCCATTATCCACCATGATGAAAGACCAAACCCATTCTCCAGACCAAAATACTTTTTATATCATTATAACGACTTGGCCGGTCATTTTGAGAGTTATAGTCCTGATCCCCTGTCTACTGCTTTCCCCGTGTCATTTTATGCTTATGTGTCTTTCCGGGAGGTGTTGGTCGTGGTTTCAGAGTATTTTGGGACACTTAATCCCTAAACGGAAGCCTAAGTCTTCAGATTTTAACCGTAGATGAAAATGTGAGAAGATGACTCCGGAATGGAGTTATGTCGGTTCCGTTAGCTCCTTGGGGTGATTTTGGACTTGTGGGTGTGTCCGGATTGTGTTTTGAAGGTCGGTATCTCATTTAGGCTTGAAATGGAGAAGTTTAAAGTTTGGGAGATTCTGACCGGTAGTGGACTTGTTGATATCAGGGTCTGATTCCAATTCCGGAAGTTGGGGTAGGTCGTAAGGTTGATTATGACTTGTTTTCAAAGTTTGGGGTCAATCAGACGTGGTTTAATAGGTTTCGGCATTGATTGTCGAATTTGGAAGTTTTAAGTTCTTTAAGTTTGAATCAGAGGGTGAATTGTGTTTTTAGCGTTGTTTTGTATGATTCGAGACTCGACTAAGTTCGTATGGTGTTTTAGGACTTATTGGTATGTTTGGTTGAGGTCGCGGGAGTCTTGGTGTGTTTTGGATGCTTAACGGATGAGATATTGGACTTATGCAATTGCTGAAGCTGTTGCACCTGGTGTAATCGCACCTGCGCATTTTGGACCGTAGGTGCGGTGCTGCAGAAGTGGCTTTGGACCTGCCCAGCTAGGACCGCAGGTACGTCCATAGTTCCGTAGAGGCGGACACGTAGAAACGAAAGAGGAGCGTAGATGCAGGCTCGCAGAAGTGGCCCTTGTTAGAAGATGCGGACCCAACCCCCCTTAAGTCATTTTCGCACCTGCGATGAAATTCCCGCAGGTGCGGTTTAAGGCTCGTAGAAGCAAGTTTGCTGGGCATAAAATAGGATTTCGAGGGTTGATTTTCCATTTTCGATTTTGGGAGTTTGAGAGCTCAGTATGAGGCGATTTTTCAAAAAAATTTCAAGGAGATTGTTGGGGTAAGTGGTTCTAACTCGTATTGGACTGTATTTCATGAATCTATTATTATTTTCATCTTCTAATTAGGGATTTGAGTTGGAAATTTGGGGGAAAATGGTAGAAACTTCATAGGCTATAATTTCGAGTTTTGGAAGGAGACTTGAGGTCAGATTCGAGTAATTCTTGTATGGTTAGACACGTGAGTGAATGGGTGTTAGTATTTTGTGACTTTTATCGGATTTCGAGACGTGGGCCCGGGAGGATTTTTGGGATGATTGCCTAATTTCTCACTTTAGCTTAGATTTAATTGACTAGATTAGTTTCGTATAGCTATATTTATGGTATGTAATTGGTTTTGGCTAGATCAGTGTCATTTAGAGTCGAATATTCATGGGAAGAGCATTGCTATCGATTGATTGAACTTGGTTCGAGGTAAGTGGCTTGCTTAAACTTGTGTGGGAGAATCCCCTTAGGACTTGGTACTGATCTTACTATGTGAGCGCCGTATACGCGAGGTGACGAGTGCGTACACGGGCTATTTGTTGAAAAACCTAATTTTTTATGAGAAATTCCATGTTTTCACCGTAATTGCATATGCTAGCATGCATAGTTACCCTGTTATCTTGGAATAACATGTCTACGTGCCTTAGTTGTTTAATCGAACTTCTTGCAACATGCCTATTGAATTCCTGCTTCTTTTCCCAACTTGTACTTAGTCTAGACTCTAGATTCTCTTGATGTACTTGTCATTTGCAATTGATTGTGCTGTGTATTTACTTTGGGACTACGAGACGGTATTTTGGAGTCCCTCTGCATATTTACTTTTAGGACTACGGGACGGTATTCCGGGAGATCCCCCATGCATATTTACTTTTGAGGCTATTAGGAGGTACCTCTGGAGGTCTCCCTGCATATTTACTTTTGGGAATACGAGATGGTATCTCACGATTTCCCCTATTGCTTTATTCTATGTACTATTATGTTATTTCAGTGTGGTTTCCTTTGTTGAACTTCAGTCTCTTATTGTACTGCTTATTCTCCTATTTTTATTATTATTTACTAGTGGGCCTGACCTGACCTCGTCACTACTTGACCGAGGTTAGGCTCGACACTTAGGGGGTACCAATTGTGGTGTACTCATGCTACTCTTCTGCAAATGTTTTATAGCCAGATTCAGGTGCTCGTTATCAGTCGCAGTATCCGTGAGTTTGAGGCAGCTGTTGGAGACTTCAAGGTATATCTGTCGTGTCCGTAGACCTCTGAATCCCCTTCTATTCTTCCCCGTGTAAAAGACTTTTCTGTAATTGTTTTTTCTAGACTCTGATGTATAGAGGTGTTATTTCCTTTCTATATCTTGTGACTCGTGACATTCTAGGTTTTGGTAATGGATGTGCAAGTTAGAGTTTGATTATTTTACATGCCGAGCGACATCGTTTTGATTATTTAGTATCTACAGCAGTTAGAAGTCAACTTTGTTTTTGTTTGTTGTTGGTATTTTTCTTTGAATTGTTAGTCTTACCTAGTCGTAGAGACTAGGTGCCATCACGACGTGGTTCGGAGGGATGTTTGGGTCGTGACAAGTTGGTATCACAACTCTAGGTTCATAGGAGTCATGAGTCACAAGTCGGTTTATTAGAGTCTCGCGGATCGGTACGGAGACGTCCGCACTCATCTTCGAGAGGCTATGGAACTGTTAGGAACAATCATACTTCTTTTGATTCCTTGTCGTGCCAGTTATTGGCATCAAATTCTAAAGTTCTCTGTTCTATTCTTTCTCACAGATGGTGAGGACCTGTGCAGGAGATCTGACGTCCAGGCACCCGTGCCCCCTGCTAGAGCCGCCATAGGCCGGGGTCGGGGTAGAGGACAACCACGCGGTGCAGCCAGAGCACCCGTGTGAGCTGCGATAGAGGAGCCCCCAGCAGCTCCAGCTGGAGGGAAGGCACCGGAGGTGCCTATTGCTGCACCAGCCCTCCAGGAGACTCTTAGCCCAGTTCATGAGCATGTCCATCACCTTAGCTCAGGCTGGATTGATTCCATTAGCTCTCTCCACATCTCAGGCTAGGAGAGGGGCACAGACTCCTACAACCCGTACTTCTGAGCAGAGAGTCCAAGTTGATCAGTCCCCAGAGTTCATTCCTATACAGGCGGTAGCTTCGGTTCAACACGAGACTAGGACAACCGCTTCTGAAGCGGAGCAGCACAGACTTGAGAGGTACAAGAAGTACCATCCACCCACCTTTAACAGATTGGCTACAGATGACTCAGGGTTTTCTGGATGAGTGTCATTATATTCTCCGTACTATAGGCGTAGCAGAGACGAGTGGGGTTTCTTTTACCACCTTCTAGCTTAGAGGAGCAGCCTATCAGTGCTGGCGTTCTTATGAGTTGAGTAGTCCGGACGAGGCAGATTCACCTATATGGACTCAGTTCTCGGACATTTTTTTGAGAGAGTATGTTCCTCAGAGTCTGAGGGATTCATGGTGTGCAGAGTTTGAGCAGCTGCGCCAGGGTGCTATGACTTTCAGAGTATGCAGTCTATTTCAGTGATTTGGCCCGACATGCACCGACCTTAGTTGCCACAGTTCAGGAGAGGGTTTGTCGCTTTATTGAATGACTCCACCCTAGCATCCGGATCAATATGGACAGGGAGTTGGAGATGGATATTTCCTATTGCAGGTTGTGAGTATTGCCAGGAGATCGGAGGGCATGCTTACCGGGGATAGAGAGGAAAGAGAGGCGAAGAGGTCTCGAGAGTCTGGCACTTACAGTAGTACTCGTGCCCCAGCTGCAATTCGACATGGTAGGGGTTATGTGAGTCGCCCCGTTCATTCAGCTCTTCTAGTGGTGTTCCAGACTTTTCTAGGACCCAGGAGCCTTATTATGCATCGCTAGTATCAAATTTGCTTCCTGCTCGGGGTGCTTTTAGCGGCCAGTCTAGTAACCACGCCCTACGAGGCGTTGTTTTGAGTGTGGTGACACTCTCCATATGGTGAGGGATTGCCCCAGACTTAGGATGGGTGCACCTCCACAGACTTCTCAGCCACCACGTGCTCTACTAGGTCCTATGGCTATGATTCCAGCACCATCTACCGCCCCACCTGCTCAGCTAGCTCGAGGTAAAGGTCGGGAAGGTCGAGGTCGCCTTAGAGGAGGAGGCTCGGCCAGGTACTATGTGCTTCCGGCTCGTACAGAGGCAGTTTCTTTCGACTCTGTCATTACATTTATTGTTCCAGTCTGTCATAGAGATGTGTCGGTATTATTTGACCTAGGCTCTACGTATTTCTATGTGTCCTCTTATTTTGAACCATATTTAGGCGTATCTCGGGATTCTTTGAGTTCCCCTTTTTATGTGTCTACTCCTATGGGAGATTCTCTTGTTGTAGACCGCGTGTATCGGTCGTATTTGATTGCTCTTAGTGGTTTTGAGACCAGAGTTGATTTGTTATTACTCAGCATGGTAGACTATGATATTATCTTGGGCATGGACTGGTAGTCGTCCCATTATGCAATTCTTGATTGTCAGGCTAAGATCGTGACACTGGCTATGTCAGGCTTACCGCGATTAGAGTGGAGGGGTACCTTAGGGTATACTCCTAACAGAGCTATTTCATTTCTTAAGGCTCCACGAATGGTTGAGAAGGGGTGTGACGCATATTTAGCTTATGTGAGAGATATCAGTATTGACACCCCTACAATTGAGTCAGTTCCAGTAGTGAGGGACTTCCCAGATGTGTTTCCGGCTGATCTTCCAGGCATGCGGCTCGACAGAGATATTGACTTCGGTACTGATTTGTTATTGGGCACTCAGCCCATCTCTATTCGTCCATACCGTATGGCCTCTCCTGAGTTGAAGGAGTTGAAGGAGAAGTTGCGGGCGTTTCTTGATAAGGGCTTCATTCAGCCTAGTGTATCACATTGGGGTGCTCCGGTCTTGTTTGTGAAAAAAAGGATGGTTCTATGCGTATATGTATTCATTATCTCTAGCTGAACAAAGTTAGAGTGAAAAACAAGTATCCATTGCTTCATATTGATGACTTATTTGATCAGTTATAGGGTGCCAGGGTGTTTTCCAAGATTGACTTACATTCAGGCTATCATCAGTTGAAGATTCAGGAGCCAGATATCTCGAAGAATGCTTTCAGGACTCGGTATGGTCATTACGAGTTTCTTGTAATGTCTTTTGGGATGACCAATGCCCTATAAGCTTTTATGCAGTTGATGCACAGTGTTCAGGACTTATCTTGAATTATTCGTCATTGTGTTTATTGACGACATTTTGGTGTACTCCCGAACTCGAAAGGATCATGAGCACCACTTGAAGAATGTGCTCCAGACCTTGAGAGAAAAGAAGTTGTATGCAAAATTTTCAAATTGTGATTTTTGGCTACACTCAGTGGAATTCTTGGGTCATGTAGTATCAAGTGATGGGATCAAGGTAGATCCGAAGAAGGTGGAGGCATTGAGAGTTGGCCTAAATCGTCATCAGCTATGGAGATCCGTAGTTTTCTTGGTTTTGCAGGGTATTACCGTTGTTTTGTGGAGAGATCCTCATCTATTGCAGCACCTATGACCATGCTGACCTAGGAGGGTTCTCCATTTCGGTGGACAAAGGAGTGTGAGCAGAGCTTTCAAAAGCTCAAGACAGCTTTGACTACAACCCCACTATTGGTATTCCCTATAGGTTTGGGGTCCTACACTGTATATTGTGATGCGCAGTAGATTGGTCTTAGCACGGTATTGATGCAAGACGGTAGGGTAATTGCCTACGCTTCTAGACAGCTGAAGGTGCATGAGAAGAACTATCATGTCCATGACCTTGAGTTAGCAGCTATTGTTCATGCCTTGAAGATTTGGCGGCACTACTTGTACGGTGTTCCTTGTGAGATTTACACCGATCATCGGAGTTTACAACATCTATTCAAGCAAAAGGATCTTAACTTGCATCAGCGGAGGTGGTTATAGCTACTTAAGGACTATGATATCACCATTTTTTACCACTCGAGGAAGGCCAATGTGGTGGCCGATGCTTTGAGTCGCTGGACGGAGAGTTTGGGGAGTTTAGCATATCTTCCAGCAGCAGAGATACCCTTAGAATTGGATGTTCAGGCCTTAGCCAACCAGTTTGTGAGATTAGATATTTCTGAGTCAAGTCGAGTATTGGCTTGTGTGGTCTCTCGGTCTTCTCTTTATGATAGTATCAAGGAGCGTCAGTATGATAACCCCCATCTGATTGTCCTTAAGGACACAGTCTAGCACGGAGATGCTAAGGAGGTCACTATTGAGGATGCATAAAAGTCCATGTGTGCCTAATGTAGATGGTTTGCGTGAGTTGATTCTTCAGGAAGCTCATAGCTTGCAGTACTCCATTCATCCGGGTGCCGCAAAGATGTATCAGGACTTGAGACAACATTACTGGTGGAGGAGGATGAAGAAGGACGTAGTGGAGTATGAGGCTCAGTGCCTAAATTTCCAGAAGGTGAAGTATAAGCATCGACGACCGGGTGGGTTGCTTCAGAAGTTACAGATTCCGAAGTGGAAATGGGAGCGGATCACTATGGATTTCGTTGTTGGACTCCCACAGACTCAGCGGAGGTTTGATGCAGTTTGGGTGATTGTGGATAGGCTGACCAAGTCATATCATTTCATTCTTGTGATGATTACATATTCTTTCGAGCAGCTGGCTCAAATCTACATCCGCGAGATCGTCAGGCTTCATCGCGTACATATATCTGTCATCTCTAACCGGGGTAAGCAGTTTACATCACGGTTCTGGAGGGCCATACAACATAAGTTGGGTACTCGAGTGGAGTTGAGCACAATATTTCACCCTCAGACGTATGGACAGTTCGAGCGCACTATTCAGATATTAGAGGATATGCTCTATGCGTGTGCGATGGAGTTTGGAGGGTCGTGGGATCAATTCTTGCCCCTTGTGGAGTTTGCCTACAATGACAGTTATCAGTCGAGCAACCATATGGAACCGTATGAGGCTCTGTATGGTAGGCGGTGCTGGTCCCCAATGTGTTAGTTCGAGCAGGGCGAGTCCATGTTATTGGGTACAGACTTAGGGGTGGGCGTTTGGTTGGTTCAGTTCGATTTGAAGAAATTTGGTTCGGTTATTCGGTTTTCGGTTTTGTAAAAGTAGTAACCGAAATCGAACTAAAATAAGTTCAGTTCAGTTCAGTTTTTATAATTTCGATTCGGTTATTTCGGTTCGGTTTTCGGTTTGAACATTATCATATTGGGCTTCTTCTATGCAATAACAGGACTGGCAAATTTGTTGTTTTTTCCCAAAACTTCGAAATTGTTGGAAATATTGTATTTATAAAAAAAAGACTAAACTTTGCACACTATTATGAATCATAAAATTCAAACATAGTGTAAATTATAACTCTGTGTGAAATACTCCCGGTATCTATCATATATGCTATGGAAGTTTTAATAGAGTTAAAGTCTTTAAAATTGGGAAGTTGATGGACTTACTTAATTGGGTTGAGCCTTTGATAGATTGGACCTAATAGTATTAATTTATTACGTATGGTCTTAGCCTATATATAACTTAAAGAACCTATATGCTAATAATTCAGTTTTTTGGTTAACCGAACTAAATAACTTAATAACCGAAAACCGAACCGAAAAATTGAAATTTTAAAAATTTAAACCGAAACCGACCGAACAAATAAAATAACCGAAATCAAAATATTTTTTTTTTGGTTCGGTCGATTTATTCGGTTCCGACCGAAATATGTCCACCCCTACCAGATTTGGTTCAAGATGCCATGGATAAGGTGAAGGTGATTCAGTATCGACTTCACACAGCCAAGTCCAAACAAAAGAGTTATGCAGATCGGAAGGTTCGCCGATGTAGCATTCATGGTTGGGGAGGGTCTTGCTTCGGGTATCGCCTATGAAGGGCGTTATGGGGTTCGTAAAGAAGGGCAAGTTGAGCCTAAGGTAAATTGGTCCTTTTGAGGTGTTGCGGCATTTTGGGGAGGTTACTTATGAGATTGCATTAACTCCCAGGCTAGCAGGGGTTCATCTGGGATTCCACGTTTCTATGCTCCAAAAGTATCACGGTGATCCGGCTCATGTGTTGGATTTCAGCTCGGTCTAGTTGGACAAGGATCTATCTTATGTTGAGGAGCCACTGGCTATTTTGGATAGGCAGGTAAGAAAGCTAAGGTCAAAGAACATTGCTTATGTGAAGGTGCAGTGGAGGGGTCAGGCGATCGAAGAGGAGACTTGGGATACCGAGCAGGATATTCGCAATCGATATCCTCATCTTTTCACCTCTTCATGTATGTCTCTATACTTGTTTGAGGACGGATGATTTTTTTAAGAGTGGGAGGATGTAACGACCCGGGTGGTAGTTTGAGAGTTATAGCCCCGATCCCCTGTCTACTTCTTTCCCCGTGTATTTTTCTGCTTATGTGTCTTGCCGGGAGGTGTTGGTTATGTTTTCGGAGTGTTTTCGGACACTTATTCCTAAACTGAAGCCTAAGTCTTAGGATTTTGACCGTAGACGGATCTGTGTGAAAAGGACTACGAAATGGCATTCGTTGTTCCGTTAGCTCCATTGGATATTTTGGGCTTAGGGGCCTGTCCGGATTGTGTTTTGGAGGTCGATAGCTCATTTAGGCTTGAAATGGCTAAAGTCGAAGTTTTAAAGATTCTGACCGGTAGTGGACTTGTTGATATCGGGGTCGGATTCAAATTCCAGAAGTTGGGGTAGGTCCGTAAGATTTATTATGACTTGTGTGTAAAATTTGGGGTCCATCGTACGTTGTTTGATAGGTTTCAGCATCGATTATCGAATTTGGAAATTTTAAGTTCTTTAAGTTTGAATCAGAGGGTGAATTATTTTTTTAGCGTTGTTTGGTGTGATTCGAGGGCTCGACTAAGTTTGTATGGTGTTTTAGGACTGGTTGGTATGTTTGTCGGGGGGGGGGGGGGGAGGGGGGCCTCAGGTGTGTTTCAGATTCTTAAAGGATGATATATTGGACTTATGCAGTTGCTGAAGTTGATGCCCCTGGTGTAATCGTACCTGCGCACTTTGGACTGCAGGTGCGGCGCCGTAGAAGCGGTTTTGGAGTTGCCCAACTAGGACTACAGGTGCGGCCATAGTTCCGCAAAGGCAGACACGCAGAAGCGGAACAGGAGCGCAGATAAGGGCTCGTAAAAGCGGCCCTTGTTCGCAGATGCAGACCCAACCCCCTGATAAGTAGGGATTTAGCCTATTATTTGGTCTCTTTTACTTGTGTTTTGGGCCAAAAATGCGTGAAGGTATTCCTGGAAAGTAACTTAATATTCTTTCTTGCATGGATTGTTTAAAATGAGCCAAAGTAGCCATGATCAACTCATAAAGGAGTCAAAACTTGAACAAAGACCAAGACTGGGCCAAGAGTTGTGGAATGCGGACCGCGATAGAAAAGTGCGGCCGCGAAAGTCTCAACGCGGACAGGGACATAATTACGCGATACGCGAAATGGAGAATCAGAGAGATGATTTTTTGCCACAAATATGAATGGGGACCGCGTCAGAAAGAGTCATCCGCGAAAGTACTATCGCGACTGCGATTGGAATTCCACGGACAGCAGTTGCTAAGATTCAGAGAGTTCACAAGTGATGCAAAAATGAGCAGGACGGTCTGCGCCAAAATTACATAGTCGCGAAAGTCTATCACAGGACACGATGGAAATTATGCGGTCCGCAAAACAAGGATTAACCCAGTCCCAGATGTGAGGAAACACAGACCACGATCCGAATTACGTGGCCGCGAAATCAAGAGTGCGGTCGTGGTCAGAATTACGCAGCCGCAAAACCTCTGCAGAGGTATTTTTGTCCGGAAATTTCAGCTTAGTATAAATAGACCTTTTTGTCAATTTTAGGTTATGCTATGTTTTTGCTGAGTGCGTGAGACGTCTAGGTTTTCCTATTTGGGCAATTTTGTACAAGATTTACCTTCAAACATTAGATTTTCATCTTCTACTTTAATATTATGGATTATATCTCCTCTTTATCTTTAATTTCTGCTATTATTATGAGTAGCTAGACCCATACCTAGGGTTGTGACCCAACCCTAGTGTGGGTATTTAATGGGTATTGAATTTTAGGGCTTTAATGCTTATGGGTTAGTGATATTTAGCCTAGTTCTTGCTAGAATTGAAGAATTAGTGGTTGTAAACACTGATTCATGACTTTACGACTTGGTCTCTTCTTGAGAAAGAGGGACTAAGTCTAGGAAAACTAGGCTAACAAGGAATTGGGGTAACTGAAGAAATTGATAGCCCCAATTAAAGGGTTAAACCTAGAGATAGTAATACCCGACTTGAGCTAGTATCACTTGGACTGCGTGAATACCCATTTGGACTTGAGAAATCCAAATTGGAAAAATCACTCAAACTACCGAGAGGTATAGAGTGAGTACTTGGGTGTGATGGATACATTATGATTCTAATCAAATCAAGCCTACCCTAGATTCTTCCTGCCCGTTCAGTATCCACCTAGGTGGAAGTCACTACCCTAGTCCTTTAAACACTTGAAAACTATCACCAAAATTATTGTACTTAGCTTTAATCTTAGCATACAATAGAAATAGAAGTAGAAGTAGAAGTAGAATCATCACAATCATGTTTGGAAGTGCAATTAAGAACAACACACGCATTTATATTTAGTTAGATACATAATTCCAAATCAATCCCGACCTTGTTGGGTAAAACGAGGTGTAGGTTTGGAACTGATCAATTTTTGGCGCCGTTGCCGGGGAGTTAGACGGTTTTAGATATCTATCTAACTATTTGTGTGCTTTATTCTCTTTCCTTCCATTTTTCTAAATTTTTTGTGTCAATTGCTTTAGGTACCAAATGGCTCATATTGATGCTCTCGGACATATTCCTCAGGGGGAGGAGGTACAAGGCAATGATGTGGATGACGTTAATCTAGAACCTCAAGTACAAAAAAGAGGCCACCCGCCACATGACAACATTCCGAACCCTCCCCCTGCTCCTCCAAGGGCAGCACACCGGGTGCTACCCAATGTAGGCTACACAAGTGCAATTTTCCCGCCCCAAATTCGGGCGGGCAATTTTCAAATAACCAATGTCATGCTGACTCTATTGGAGCAAAGGGTTTTCTTCACCGGAGCTCCCCATCAGAACGCATATAAGCATCTCAAACGTTTTGTAGACACTTGCTAGGGGAGAAAGCAGACGAATGTATCTGAGGACGCTTTGAGATTAAGGCTTTTCCCATTTTCACTTAGAGGGAAGGCTTTGGATTGGCTTGAGAGGCTACCCAACCATTCCATCACCACTTGGGATGAGTTGGCTGAGAAAATCATAGCAAATTTTTTCTCTCCGGGTCATATGGCAACATTGAGGGATGAGATCTTAGCCTTTAAACAAGAGCCAAGTGAACCCTTACATGAAATCTGGGAATGTTACCAGACAATGGTAAAAGAATTCCCCAACAATGATATGACTGAAGCAATGATCCAGCAAACATTTTATAGGGGTATCAACACAACTAACCAATGCATGGTGAATCAGCTAGCAGGGGGTAATTTCATGAAAGTGCCTTATGCCGATGCATGTGACATATTAGATGAGATGGAGGACACCTCCTCAACTTGGAAAAGTAGGGAAAACGTTCCTCAGGGTGACCCTAATGTCATCCACCTTCATAAGGAACTTCATGATCACGGACAAGCCATAACGGAGTTGACAACTACTATGAACCAGTTAGCAAAGGCTCAGCTTCAGAGGCCAAAGCAAGTAAACTCCATAGAAGGAGTGAATGTAATGGTCAACAAGAGGAGACAACGTGGTCAACAAGTGCAAAGCAATCAAGAGAAATTTGACTAGAGTGGTAGTAGCTACAATCAGGACGATTCTTATGATGATCAAAGTGAGGAAGTGTTATATGCAAATAATTACCAAGGTCAACAGAGCAATGATCCAAATCAACAGTGGAGATCACAGGGAAACAATCAAAATTAGGGCAACCAAGGCTAAAGGAATTGGAATAGTGGCAACAAAAACAATCCGAACAATTAGGGGAACACCAACCAAAATTGGGGTAATCAACAAAGCAATTGGGGAGGCAATGGAAACCAAGGGGGTTGGAGCAACAATAACCAAGGAAATCAGGGGCCGGGCTTTCAAAGGCCCCTGATGTATCAACAACCCAACAACCTGCCTCCATATCCGTCTCAAGGGCAAATTTCTTCAAACAATGAGATGGGCTGAATAGAAAGTATGTTCAAACAAATGATGGAAAGAAATGCTGGCTCCAATGCCCAAATAGCCTCCCACAATACTTCTATCCGCATATTGGAAGTACGAATGGGTCAAATTTATCAAGCATTGAATACTCGCCCTAAGGGGGCACTGCCAAGTGATACAGTGGTAAAACCGAAGGGTGGGAACAATACGGGCCATGCTATGGCAGTGACCATAAGAAGCGGTAGAGGTGGTGTTGCTACTACCTCTAATCCAAAGAAAATTGTGAGTGATGATGTTGTGTTGCAAGATGATGACGAACCAAGCATTGATGTGCAAGTGAATGATGAGGTGAGGATAGACATAGATGACACCGTGGAGGAGACTCAAAATGATGTGAACTCGTCTAGGGATCATGTGATAGACATACCAGAAATAGTAGTGCCCAAAGCCAAGGCTCCTTTGCCAAGGCCTCCTCCACCATATCCTCAAAGGCTCACCAAGCAAAACAATGAAAACCAATTCAAGAAATTCATTGATATGATAAAAAGTTTGTCCATCAACGTGCCTTTGGTTGAAGCTCTCGAACAAATGCCGGGATATGCCAAGTTCATGAAGGACTTGGTAACAAAGAAAAGATCTATGAATTTTGAGACCATCAAATGACGCATCAAGTGAGTTCCATTGTAAATTTCATGGATCCAAATCTAGAACATACTAATGCCTTTACAATTCCATGCACTATTGGTAGTGCCGATTTCTCATATGCCTTGTGTGATTTGGGAGAGAGCATTAATTTGATGCCATATTCTGTGTTCAAGACATTGGGTATTGTCCAACCGAGAGATACTTCCATGAGATTTCAAAAGGCGGATCGAACAATGAAGAGGCAGCTGGGGATTATTGATGATGTTCTAGTTCGGGTCTACAAGTTCATTCTTCCCACAGATTTTGTGATTCTCGACAGAGAAATTGACTATGAGGTGCCAATCATATTAGGGAGACCTTTCCTAGAAACAAGGAAGGCATTGGTTGATGTGGAAGCTGGGGAACTCACATTCCGGGTGGGCGATGAAAAAGTTGTGTTCCACGTGTGCAATCAATGAGGCAGCCTAATAACAACGAAGTATGTCTTTTGTGGATCTTGTGACGGAGGTGATTGTTGATGACGCGAGTGCTATGATCAATGTGGAAGATCCTTTGGAAGTTGTGTTGTTAAATCGTGAGGATGATGAGAAGGAAGGCTTTGTAGAATATGCAAATGCTTTGCAAGGAATGGGATCCTATGCATATGGACCCCGCAAACTTTCCTTGGATCTAGAGAACCTGAAAACTCCACCAACAAAACCCTCAATCGAGGAGGCACCAATATTGGATAGTTCATGGACTTCAGTTCAATGTGTCCCAAAGAAGGGGGTATGACTGTGATCACAAATGAGAAAAATGAGTTGATCCCCACTACAACAGTCACCTATTTGAGGGTATGCATGGATTATAGAAAGTTTACCAAAGTGACCAGCAAAGTCCATTTTCCATTGCCCTTTCTTGATCAAATGTTGGATAGACTTACCGGGCATGCTTATTATTGCTTTTTGGATGGGTACTCCGGGTATAACCAGATTCTCATTGCACTGGAAGACCAAGAGAGAACCACCTTCACATGTCTGTATGGCACATTTGTATTCTCACAAATGCCGTTTAGTTTGTGTTATGCACCAGTTAGTTTTCAGCAGTGTATGATGGCAATATTTACAGATATGGTGGAGGACTTCCTCGAGGTGTTCATGGATGATTTCAGTGTTATGGGGAATTCCCTTGAAGAATGCTTGGTTATTCTTGACAAAGTGTTGTCCCGATGTGAAGAGACCAAATTAGTGCTTAATTGGGAAAAATGCCATGGTCGAGGAGGGAATTTCCCTCAGCCATAAGATCTCAAAGAACGTTGTGGAAGTGGACAAAGAAAAAATTGAAGTGATTTCAGAACTCCCTCCTCCTACTTCCATCAAGGGAGTGAGGAGCTTTCTTGGTCACGCGGGGTTCTACCAAAGGTTCATTAAGGATTTCTCAAAAGTGGTGAACCCCTTGTGCAAGTTGTTGGAAAAGTATGCAAAGTTTGTGATCAATGGTGATTGCATGAAAGATTTTGAGCTTCTCAATTATAGATTGACTACCACTCCCATCATTACCGCACCTAGTTGGAGCTTACCTTTTGAGCTTAGATACGATGCTAGAGACATTGCGGTAGGAGCGATTTTGGGGCAAAGGATCAACAAGATATTTCATCCAGTCTATTATGCAAGCAAAATGATGAACGACGCCCTAGTCAACTATACCGTGACTGAGAAAGAGTTATTAACCATTGTCTTTTCCATGGAAAAGTTTAGGCGATACCTCATGGGTGCCAAAGTGATTATGCACACCGATCACGTGGCACTTCGTTACTTGATGGCCAAAAAGGACTCTAAGGCTAGGTTTATGAGATAGGTTATTCTTCTTAAAGTTTTTGACCTTGAAATTATAGACCGAAAAGGGAGTGAGAATCCAATGGCGGACCACTTCTCCCGCTTGGAAGAGAGGCCCCATGATGGCCTCGAAATTAATAATTCATTGCTGGATGAACAACTCCTCTCCGTGTCTTTGAATGGTATGCCTTGGTTTGCCAATGTGGCTAACTTTCTTGTGACCTACATTTTCCCGAGTGAGCTCTCTTCTAACCAAAGGAAGAAGCTCAAACGGGACATCTTGGATTATTATTGGGACGAGCCATATCTTTTCAAGATTTGCAATGATGGTGTTATCCAGAGATGTGTTCCGGAAGAGGAGCAATTGAATATTCTTTATGCTTGCCATTCCTCGCCCTACGGTGGTCATCATGGTGGGGCGAGAACTGCTACAAAGGTTCTCAGCTGTGTATTTTATTGGCCTACCTTGTACAAAGATGCCAACGAGCTTGTTAGTCAGTGTGATGAGTGCCAAAGAGATGGTGGAATCTCCAAGAAGAATGAAATTCCCCTCGCCACTATTCTTGAGATTGATATTTTCGATGTGTGGGGCATCGACTTTATGGGGCCATTTGTGAGTTCATGTGGGAACACTTATATTCTGGTTGCTGTTGATTATGTTTCCAAATGGGTTGAAGCTATGGCTTTTCCCAACAATGAGTCACAGAGTGTGGTGGCTTTCTTAAAGGAAAATATCTTCACAAGGTTCGACACCCCGAGGTCTATCATTAGTGATGGGGGTTCTCATATTTGCAACAAAGAGTTCGACACTTTACTTTCCAAGTATGGTGTCAATCATAAGGTGTCAACCCCTTATCACCGCCAGGAAAGTGGACAAGTTGAGGTCTCCAACAGGGAGATCAAGAGCATATTATCCAAGACTGTCAATGCAAATCAGACTAATTGGTCAAGGAAACTTGACGATGCTTTGTAGGCCTATAGAACTGCTTATAAGACTCCAATTGGTATGTCTCCCTACCAGTTGGTGTTTGGGAAAGCATTCCATCTTCCAGTTGAATTAGAGCACAAGGCCATGTGGGCGCTGAAGAAATTGAACCTTGAATGGGATGTAACTGCCAATCTCCGGGTAGAGCAACTAAATGAACTTGATGAGTTCCGGTTCCATGCTTATTCCAGCTCGTCCTTGTACAAGGAAATGATGAAGTACTTACATGAAAAATATGTCCGGAACAAGGAATTCAAGGAAGGTGACTTGGTTCTTCTATTCAACTCTCGGTTACAGATGTTTCCGGGAAAGCTCAAGTCAAAGTGGAGTGGCCCTTTTGAAGTGGTGCATGTAACTCCGTTTGGTGCTCTCGATTTGAAAAACAAAACTGGTGAGATCTTTAGAGTCAACGGGCACCGAGTGAAGCACTACCTTGGCAAGTATGATGATATCCACGTGGTGGCCTTGATCCATTTCAAGTGATATTGGTAACATGCGTCGTGCCGCAACGTTACACCAGGCGCTTCTTGGTAGGCAACCCATGTGTTTTTCTTTATTTTGATTTTCTTCTTAGATTAGGCATTTTTTTTGGACTAACTGGTTGTGAATTTTATGTAGGAATTGGTTGTGCAGTGCAAGAATTTGATAGGAAAATATTTGGCTAAGTATTGGAAGATCAGCGGACCGCACCCATAATTTTGCGGACCGCGTGAGCGCTTCGCGGCCGCATATTTTTGTCCACGAATGCGTAACTAAAAAGAGAAAAATGCCATCTCTCTAAAGTTGGACTGTCAAAAATCCTTCAGAGTTCATGGCCGTATTTATATTTTGGCGAACCGTAGTGAATTACGCGGCCGCGGAAATTTTTCCGCGGACCGCGCCCAGGTTCTTGAAGCAGCTCTTGATAAGGTAAAAAGCGCGCTCAGGTAAGGTGGTGGCTTCCACATCTGCTAAGTATAAATAGGGGGTCCTTAAACATTTTACACTTTTCGAACCCTAACATTCCACCGCACAAAAAGCGTTGTTCAACTTCTCTGGCTCTCCATTTCATCTTATTCTAATCAAGAGTTCATTTCCTACTAAAATTTCACAACTTGTATGTTCAAATCCATGATTTGATTTTATCTTTTTCTTTTCTTTTCTCTTTGTTTTAATTTTCCTTTTTAGTTAGGGTTAGATACATGCCATAATCTCAAATTCATGCTTAAATATATATGGGCAGTGTTTACATGCCTAATGGGGGTTAGGGTTAGTAACTTTGCATGTTAATTGAACTGATTTTTGCACTTAGTGAAAACCCTAGGATTAAATTGTTAATCAGTACCAGTCGCATTTGAACTTCACAGCCGCGGTTAATTTTTTGCGGTCAGCGATAAGGTATGCGGTCGCGTTCTTTTTTTTCCGGTCCATTGTACCCTAGCTTTTAACTACTGAGTATTGATGAGAGTTCGCGGCCGCGGTCTCTTTTACGCAGTTAATGGTTGGTTCTTCGTGGCCGCGTCCATGTTTTCGCGGACCGTGCACTTGAACTTCGGAGAATCTGAGTATAGCTTTCGCAGCCGTGTTCACTTTTACGCGGTCCGCGATTGGTCCTTGGCATCCACGTTCATTATTTTGCGGTCCGTGTTCGACCAAGATCAGAGAGTTAATATTCTGAACCTAACCTCTTCGCGACCATGTTCACTTTTACGTGGTCAGCGATGGGCCTTCCACGAATGCGTTCACTTTTTTGCGGTCCGTGGTGCCCTGTTATGAGAAGCTCTGCTCTTCATTTCATCTATACTGCTTTAAGGATTAATTGAACCCCAATTCTAATTTTTTTTCACTACTTGTGTGTTGCAGAAAATGGTGCGATCTCGTGTTGGAGCAGAAAAATCAAAAGGGAGGAAAGAATCCTCCCGAGGCTGGGAAAAAGGAAAGCAGGATTTTCCCTTAACAACTCAAAAATTCATAAGAAAAAACCAAACCCTCACTAGACCTCCTGCCGAATCATCAGACACAAGTGAATATCTCCCATCCCGGGAGGTTTCAGAGGGGGAATCTACACAACAACTAGAGGCTCAATCACAACCTTTCTGCCTAGTCAATCAACCTACCTCCTCTTCTAAGTTGTCTTATGGCTCAGAGGGAGGTAGAGAGGCATCGAAACACTCTTCCCCACCTGCTGCAACTCCGGCCTCAACAACTGCTCCTATTAATGTTGATAATGAAGAAGATGTCTCGGATGACGGGAGAGGAGCTGATACCGAGGTGTGGGCTGATAGTTTCGTGAGCGAGAAGACCTACCTGAAATTTTGGGAATGCTGGCCACAAAGGTCGCTCACCTTGAGCGACAGTTCATAGAAAGAGGCCTTCTCCCTCACAATCTGAATGTGAAGAGACAGTTTGAGGAGAGAAACAGTGGAAGTACTTCACCAGCAAGGTTCCGGATTCCAATGAGTACCTTATCAAGGAGTTCTATGAAAATGTTGCCCACATAAAAAAGGGTACCACTGTGACAAAGGTACGGAACTTAAATATACGGTTTGATGGAGACACCTTGAACAAATATGCTGGTTTTGAGGAGGTGGAGGTCGTACAATATTTGGAGAAGATAGCCCTAGATGAAGCGGCCCGTCCTTGGCTAGCGGAGGTAATAGCCATCCTGGGACAACACCCGCCTGGATCACAGCTGGAGTCCCAATTTCCACAAATACCCTCAGCTTTGAAGCCTAAGGGTGGTGCACATTTGTATGCAGCCGGCTTGACCCCTCCCAGCATGATACTTTCATCCCAATATCCCGGGCTATCCTAATAGCTTCCATCATGGCAGGGTATCCCATCAATGTTGGGAACCTCATGTCCCAAAACATCTCCAAAGCAATCGGGAAAGAAGAAAGGTCCTACCCCTAGCCCAACTTCATCACTATGTATCTAGAGGACCAAGGGGTAGAGGGGAGGCACTATGACACGAAGGTGAAGCTTAAGAAGCCCTTCTCCCGTTACAAACTTCAAGGAGCACACAACCCGAAGGCCAAAGGAAACTCCACTACCTCCATTGGCCAGTCTAAAGAGCCAAGGGTAGTGGCCACCGGGTCAGAGCCTTCCAGAGTAGAGGGTTCTTCAGCTGCCATTCCTCCTCCTTCATACAGGCCCTCCTTCACCTCCCCATTATCTGTGACCTCATCTTCCACTTACCCTCAGACTGCATTGCGGGTTACTCAGATGTTATCCAGCATTAACAACTTGATGCAGGCAGCTACATCAAAGCTGTCTGTCTTATCCAGTGTAGTCGCAACACACTTAGCCCCAGCACAGCTTCAGGTACGTCTATCAGTGGAGGATTTATTGAAGGAGCTTCTGGACAACCAAAAGAAGCTCATGGACAACCAAAAGAAGATCCTGTAGACTCTGGATGCTCATGGCAAGGTGATAAAGGATCTGGGCAAACAGGTCAGAAGACGAGGAAGACTCGGGCCTCAAAGGAGTCAGTGGAGAAGATGAAGAAGGAGGTTGAGAAGTTCACTTCTGCTGTAGATATCCCACTAGACTTGCTTATGGAGGAGACTGCCCCAGAAGCACAGGCAGCAGAGCATGAGGCAGATAGAGAGCCAGTTAGAGGATTTGAGGTTCCCCCGTCAGAGGATTTGGAGATCCTTAGAGGAACCGGAGGGAGCTGATGAGCCTATGGAGTCCGAGGACCTCATTCATGTTCCTGACCCCATGTACATAGAGACCACATAGGGAGTTTTCTTTACTGGCTACCNATAACTATGATACTATTTCTCTTTATTTTTACTTATCGTTATTTTCACTTTCGTTATTTTTCACTTTTGGTATGTATATAACTTTACCATTCAATGTATATATTCAGTTCCATTTTGTATATATTTGTTTACTCCATTGTTATACATATTCATTTTACTTTTCGTAGTTTAATTCGTAACTTCTTTTGTATTTTTCTTTAATAACTTAGCTACTTATTTCCTAAGGTAGATTCTTTTTAAAGTTTTTTTAAGCTTCGTTTTGGATTTTGCGTGATCAATAAGCCTTTGATTTTCTTAATGCCACAGTTCTTTCCAAAGGTGGATGTTGTGTGAACCAGGTGGCTCTTCCCAACGATGTATGGGGTGACAACCTTCTTAAGAGATTGAGTCCGTTTTATTTTTGCTTTGTTATATAGTCGTAATGAATAAAAGTGTCTCAAGAAGGCTTCACTTGGTACTAACACATTTACCTTCGACCTCATGGTTAGAGACAAGTTGATTGACAAAGAATAGCTCGAGTTATGACCTTTAGACTTGAGTTGACTAAAACAATCATCGAGTGGTTTCTTTGAGCCATTTTTGATCTTCAACCTTAGTTAGGGTTGTTGTGGGCCCTCGACTCTGTTCTCTTTAACAATCCAGTATCTTAAGAGGTGAGGTATTGAATTTCAAGTTCAAGTCCCGTGATAAGTCTAGAACTTGCATTTAATTTTTGTCAAGGTGAAATTTTAAGTGTAGCTCGACTTGAGAAGTGATTGTAGGCTATCCTTGGTCCCATTTGAATTTTGAAAGCTTCCGCAAACTACCAATATGATATCCCTAGTCAACCCCATTAAGCCTAAGCCTTTTTCATTCAATAGCCACATTACAAGCCCTTATCTATTTTATAATGACCCTCTCTTGGCACTCAATCTTTCCTTAGCATTCATGATGAACAATTGAAAAAAACATAAGTTTGGGGGAGAGATGAGGAATTTCAACGTGATGAAAGGTTCAAAGAAGAAAAAAGAATTAGTGAAAAGGAAAGGCAAAGAAAAGGAAGAAAAGTCAAAAAGACATATATCAAAAAGAAAGTGAAGGTTGAAGGGATTCAAAGAACACAATGTTGAAAGGCATGGAATGATGAGAAAAGGAGAAAAATGATTATCTTGAAGAAGAAAGACTGACAGTGTGTCTCTCTAGTTCCCCTAAGGAAGAAGAAATGACTCAAAGATTCAAGAAAGTATGAGCTGAAATGAGAAAATAGAGTGCTTAAGGAAAGATGAAACCATCATAGTTCATTATGTCCTACCTTGATCCAAAAGCCTTCATTACGACCCCGCTAAAGCCCTATATAATTTAAAGTTTAGTGAGCTTATATTAGTGGTGATGTACATAAGGAGTAAGCTTATGGTACTTAGAGCCGGACTTGTGACATTCTTTTAAGAGTGATGAGCGCACTTCTTCACAATCCTTGTTTTGAGTGTTACATTCTAAAGAGTGAGATTTTCTCATGGAGAGTAGAGGATGAGGAGTTTGGGATCCACAATGACCTACGTGAGAGAGCGAGCTTCCTTGATGAATTGAGTCAACTCTACATGCTCTAGTGTCACATTAGAACTATGGAACTCAAAAGGTCGTAATGTGATGTTGTTGATAATTCATTTGTGTTGAGGGTAATTGTTAGTCTCAATTGATGCTTGATGAAGTCACCTTAGGACAGCTGAAATATCCTTTTTCTTTTTCTTGTGGAGGAGGGAATTATTGGGTGAGTTGATAAGTAGGGATTTTAGCCTATTATTTGCTCTCTTTTACTTGTATTTTGGGCCAAAAATGCGTGAAGGTATTCCCGAAAACTAACTTAATATGCTTGCTTGCAGGATTTGTTCAAAATGATCCAAAGTATCCATGATCAACTCATAAAGGAGTCAAAACTTGAACAAATACCAAGACTGTGCCAAGAGTTGTGGAACGTGGACCACGATAGAAAAGTGCGACCGCGAAAGTCTCAAAGAGGACGCGAACATAATTACGCGATCCGCAAGATGGAGAATCAGAGAGATGGTTTTTGGCCACAAATATGATCGCAGACCGCGTAAGAAAGAGGTGGCTGTGAAAGTACCACCGCCGCCGTGATTAGAATTTCGTGGACCGCGGTTGCTATGATTCGGAGATTTCATAAGTGATATAAAAATGAGAAGGGCGGTCCACGTCAAAATTACGCGGCCGCAAAAGTCTCTCACGCGAACGCGGTGGAAATTACGCGATCCGCGAAACAAGGATCAACCCAGTCCTAGATGTGAAGAAACACAGACCGCGATCCAAATTACTCGGCCGTGAAAGCAAGGGTGCGCCGTGGTCAGAATTAAGCGGCCGCGAAACCTCCGCAGGGGTATTTTTGTCCGGATATTTCAGCTTAGTATACATAGACCTTTTTGTCAATTTTAGGTTATGTTATATTTTTTCTGAGTACGTGAGACAGTTAGGTTTTCCTAACAAGATTTACCTTCAAACATTAGATTTTCATCTTTTACTTTAACACTATGGATTATATCTCCGCTTTATCTTACATTTCTGCTATTATTATGAGTAGATAGACCTATAGCTAGGTTTTTGAACCAACCCTAGTATGGGTATTTAATGGGTATTGAATTTTAGGGCTTGGATGCTTACAGTTTTGTGATATTTAGCCTAGTTCTTGCTAGAATTAAAGAATTAGTGGTTGCAAACACTGATTCATGCCTTTATGACTTGGTCTCTTCTTGAGAGAGATGGAATAAGTCTAGGAAAACTAGGCTAACAAGCTATTGGGATAAACTCAAGAAATTGATAGTCCCAATTAAAGGGTTAAACCTAGAGATAGTAATACCTGACTTGAGCTAGTATCACTTGGACTGCGTGAATACCCATTTGGACTTGAGAAAGCCAAATTGGAAAAAATCACTCAAACTACCGAGAGGTATAGAGTGAGTACTTGTGTGTGATGGCTATATTATGACCCCAATCAAATCAAGCTTGCCCTAGATTCTCGCTACCCGTTAGGTATCCATCTAGGCGGAAGTCACTACCCTAGTCCTTTTAAACACTTGAAAGCTATCACCAAATATATTGTACTTAGCTTTAATATTTTCATACAATAGAAATAGAAGTAGAAGTAGAATCATCAAAAACATGTTTGGAAGTTCAATGAAGAAAAACACACGCATTTGGATTTAGTTAGATACCCAATTCCAAATCAATCCCGACCTTGTTGGGTAAAACTACATCGACCATCCTCGCTACTCAATAGTGGTTTAGTTTGGAACCGATCACCCCCCTCAAGTCATTTTTGCACCAGCGATGAAATTCCCGCATGTGCGATTGAAGGCTCGTAGAAGCAAGTTTACTGGGCAGAAAATAGGATTTCGAGGGTTGATATATAATTTTCGATTTTGGGAGTATGAGAGCTCGGTGTGAGGCGATTTTTCTAGTTTTCTTCAAAGATATTGTTGGGGTAAATGGTTCTAACTCGGATTGGACTATATTTCATGAATCTGTTGTCATTTTCATCTACTAATTAGGGATTTGAGTTGGAAATTTGGGGGGAAATGGTAAAAAATTCATAGGCTATAATTTCAAGTTTTGGAAGGCGATTTGATGTCGGATTCGAGTAATTCTTGTATGGTTAGACTCATGACTCAATGGGTGATCATATCTTGTGACTTTTACCCGATTCCAAGACATGGGCCCAAGAGGCTTTTTGGGACAATTTCCTAATTTCTCGCTTTGGCTTATATTTCATTGACTAGATTAGTTTCTTATAGCTATATATATGGTATGTAATTGGTTTTGGCTAGATTCGGGTCATTCGGAGTCAGATATTCGTGGGAAGAGCATTGTTATCGATTGTCTGAGCTTGGTTCGAGGTAAGTAGCTTACCTAACCTTGTGTGTGGGAAATCCCCATTGGACATGGTACTGATCTTACTATGTGAGCATCGTATACACGAGGTGACGTGTGCGTACACGGGCTATTTGTTGAAAGAACTATTTTTTACTGAGAAATTCCATGTTTTCACCTTAATTGAATATACTAACATGCGTACTGACCCTGTTAGCTTATAATAACATGTCTACGTGCGTTAATTGCTTAATTGAACTCCTTGCAGCATGCCTATTGAATTCCTACTTCTTTTCCCGACTTGTACTTAGTCTAGACTGCAGATTCTCTTGTTGTACTTTTCGTTTGTAATTGATTGCACTGTGTATTTACTTTGGGACTACGGGATGATATCTCAGAGATCCCCCTGTATATTCACTTTTGGAACTACATGACAGTATCCTGAGAGATCCCCCTCCCTACACATTTACTTTTGAGACTACGAGGCGGTACTTTGGAGTTCTCCCTACATATTTACTTTTGGGACTATGAGACAGTATCTCGGAAGATCCCCTATCGCTTAATTATGTGTACGGTTATGTTATTTCATTGTGATTTCCTTTGTTGAACTTTAGTCTCTTATTGTACTGCTTATTCTCCTATTTTTATTATTATTTACCAGTGGGCCTGATCTGACCTCGTCACTACTCGACCGAGGTTAGGCTCGGCACTTACTGGGTACCAATTGTGGTGTACTCATGCTACTTTTTTGCACATGTTTTGTGTGCAGATTAAGGTGCTCAGTATCATCCACAATATCCGTGAGTTCGAGGCAGCTGTTGGAGACTTCAAGGTATATCTTCCACGTCCGTAGACCTCGGAGTCCCTTTCTACGTGTCAACTACTTTTCTGTAACTGTTTTTACTAGACTCTGATGTATAGAGATGTTAGTCCTTTATATATCTTGTGACTCGTGACATTCCGGGTTTTGTGAAAGGATGTTTAAGTTAGAGTTTTGTTATTGTACATGCCGAGTAACATCGTTTTGATTATTTAGTATATATTTTAGTTAGAAGTCAACTTTGTTTTTTCTGTTGTTGGTATTTTTCTATGAATTGTTAGGGTTACCTAGTCGTAGAGACTAGGTGCCATCACGACGTGGTTCGGAGGGATGTTTGGGTCGTGACAATCATGAAAAAAAAATAATTTTCTACATCGTGATAAGAAAGTATTGTTTTGTTAAAACGAAAAAAATAGATTTTTATATCATGTAAAGAAAATACTCATTTGGTGAATAAAAAAAAAGGTACTCTATCTATCACATGAAAATAAAGTACTATAAAAAATATTTCTATCTGGGGTGGGGGTAAGGGTGGGTTAGTGGGGATGAGGAATAGGATGAGGAAGGTTGAAAAAATATTTTGAAAAATATTTTCCCTTTCATTAAAAGGAAAAACATTTTCCTCCAATTGGAGGAAAATGAGTTCATGAGAAAAATATTTTCAGAAACATTTAAGCCAACAAAATATGAGAAAATTGGAAAATATTTTCTTCATACCGAACAATCTTTAGTTTTAATCCAAAATTCCGATGATATGTCATAGGGAAGAAACTCTTAGATGCTTCAATGGATATCCATCTATCTTGAACTTGGTGTTATTCAGAACCTCATGTAGAGACAGATCTAAGTACTTAATTATATGAGTTTAGACTTTTAGGTTCCAACCAGTGAACTCATTACCTTATTTGTGTTCTGCGTTCATAGTTCAATAATAATAATTAGCAATTCAAGTGAATTTTACTCAGATAAATCTTAGTGTAAGGTAAAAATTATAGATTCATTTGGACCCACATTTATAATACTAGATCCGACTCCGCCATACGTGTCAGTTGGGATGATGATTGTGATGGGGTCCATCTCATTCAAAAGCCAAAGTAATAGGCATGTGCCTAAGGAAAATATTTGGTTGAGAATTTCTTTGGTTTGGTAGCCAACAATGTTGAATTGTTAACATTGAAGAAAAAGAAGGGAAAGTGTGTGTAAATTGTCAAATATAGTAGGCTTCAGAGAGCGAGGCTTCGGCTATAAAAGGAGAGTGAGGCTCTCATTTCAAAACTCCAACAAAGAGAAAGAAAGAGTGAGGTTTCACTGACAGGATATAAGAAAATAGTCTGTGAAAATAGAGAGCGAACGATATTATAGTGAGGTGGGAATATCAAAAGAGGGTTGTTTCTTTTGAGTGTTTTAGTTGTCTTTGGAGTATTTTACTCGGACCTACAAAGTGTAAAATTCCTTGTTATAGTGATATCAGTTGCTCCTCTCGAGGTGGCGGTTTTTCCCTTATTTAAAAGGGTGTTCAACGTAAAAATCTTGGTGTCATCGTCACTCTTTTATTCTTGTTATTTTGTCGTATCTCGGTGCTACGTTATTGTTCTTCTTTTATTACCGTGAATATTATTTTTGTGGGGGTTTATTCCCAACAACTGGTATCATAGCACATGTTATGCTCTTCCACAGAAGTACTATTCACTATCGGTAGTACTATACTTGATGAAAAAAAATGTCCACAGTAAAGTACGAGGCAGAAAAATTCAACAGATATAGTGGTTTCTCAGCATGGCAAAGAAGGATGAGGGATCTGATCATCCAATAAGGATTACACAAGGTACTAGATGCTGATACCACGAGCCTGAAGAATGGGTTGACTTGGATGAAAGGGCTACTAGTGCAATCAGGTTGCACTTATCAGATGATGTGGTAAATAACATCATTGATAAAGACACCGCATGTGGAATTTGGACAAGTTTGGAAAGCCTATATATGTCCAAAACACTAACAAATAAATTGTACCTAGAGAAGCAGTTATACGCCCTACACATGGGTGAAGGTATGAATTTTTTGTCACATTTAAATGTATTCAACGGACTAATCACACAGCTCGCCAACCTCGGAGTGAAAATCGAGGAAGAAGATAAAGCCATCTTGCTATTGAACTCATTGCCATATTCATACAATAATTGGAAAACAACCATCATGTATGGTAAGACTACCATTGAGTTAAAAGATTTTACATCGGCTCTTCTGCTGAATGAGAAGATGAGAAAAAAGCATGAAAATCAAGGATAGACTCTCCTTACAAAAGTTAGAGGAAGGAGTTATCAAAGAAGTTCGAGCAACTATGGTGGATGCGGAGTTCATGTAAAGTCTAAGAACCGATCCAAATCAAGAGCCAGAAATTGCTATAATTGTGATCAACCAGGCCCATTTCAAAAGAGATTTTCTAAATCCAAGGAAGGGCAAAGGTGAAAGAAGTGGCCAAAAGAATAAAGACAACACAACCGTCATGGTGCAAAACAATGATAATATTGTCCTCTTCATAAATGAGCAAGAGGAATGCATGCATTTGTCAGGTTTAGAGGCATAATGAGTGGTTGATACAGCAGCAGCTTACCATACCACACGGGTAAGAGGTATTTTTTACAGATATGTAGCAGGTGATTTTGACACTATGAGAATGGGTAACACAAGTTACTTAAAGATTGCAAGGATTAGTGACATTTGTATCAAGACACGTGTCAAATGTACATTGGTTCTAAAGGACATGCGGCGTGTACTTGATTTGCAGATGAACTTGATCTCACGAATTGCCTTATACCAAGATGGATACGAGAAATATTTTGCAAATCAAAACTGGAGACTCACCAAGGGACCATTGGTGATTGCAAAGGGAGTTTCTCGTGGCACGTTGTATAGGACAAATGCAGAAATATGCCTAGGTGAATTAAACACAGCACAAGATGAGATTTTTACAGATTTGTGGCACAAAAGAATGGGACATATGAGCGCGAACAGATTGCATATTCTTTCCAGGAAATCACTCATCTCTTTTTCCAAAGGTACAACGATAAAACCTTGTGACTACTGTTTATTTGGTAAGCAGCATAGAGTCTCATTTTAGACATCGTTTGAAAAAAATTTAAATATGGTTGATTAAGTATATTCTGATATTTTTGGTCCAGCAAAAATAGAATCGGTGGGTGATAACAAATATTTTTTTACTTTTATTGATCATGCTTCACGTAAATTGTGGGTTTATATCCTGAAAACCAAAGATTAGGTGTTTCAAGTTTCTTGAAATTTCATGCTCTGGTGGAAAGAGAGACGCGTTGAAAGCTAAAATGTCTCCGAATTGACAATAGAGGTTAGTACACTTCAAGGGAATTTGAAGATTACTGTTCAAGTCATCGGATCAGACATAAAAAGACAGTTCCCGCAACCCCACGGGACAATGGCATAGGTGAGAGGATGAAGTCCAGCATTGTTAAGAAGGTGAGAAGCATGCTCAGAATGGCTAGACTGCCTAAGTCATTCTGGGGTGAAGCAGTTCAGACAACATGTTACATAACCAATAGGATTTCATCAGTTCCATTTAAAGGTGTTCGGTTGCAGAGATTTTGCACATGTACCAAAGGAACATACAACAAAGCTGGATGATAAATCGGTTCCCTGCATATTCATCGGATATGGAGATGAAGAGTTTGGGTACAAATTGTTGGATCCTTTAAAGAAGAAGGTCATTAGAAGAAGAGATGTAATCTTCCGAGAAAGTGAAGTTAGAGATGTAGATGATCATTAAGAGTAGACAAAGAATTATATAATCCCTAACCTTGTTACGATTCCTTCTTCTTCTTCTAACAATCCTACAAGTGCAGAGAGTACGACCGGTGAGGTTGCCGAGCAGGGGGAGCAACCTGATGAGGTTATTGAGCAAGAGGAGCAACTGATAATGATGTCGAGAATGTGGAGCACCCCACTCAGGGAAAATAACAACCTCAACCTCTGAGGAGATTTGAAAGGCCCAGGGTAGAGTCATGCAGGTACCCTTCCACAGAGTATGTTCTTATGGGTGATGAGGGGGAGCCAGAAATTCCTAAGGAGGCGTTGTCCCATCCAAAAAAGAACTAGTGGATGAAAGCCATGCAAGAAAATATGGAATCTTTACAGAAAAATGGCACGTACAAGCTGGTTAAACTTCCAAAGTGTAAAAGACCACTCAAATGTAAGTGGGTCTTTAAACTCAAGAAAGATGGAATTGGTAAGCCGATTAGATACAAAGCTCGATTGGTGGTTAAAGGTTCGAGCAGAAGAAAGGCATTGATTTTGGCGAAATTTTCTCACATGTTGTAAAAATGACTTCTATTTGAACAATTTTTAGCTTAGCAGCTAGCCCAGATCTTGAAGTGGAGCAGCTGGATGTGAAAGCTGCATTTCTTCATGGAGATTTTGGAAGAAGAGATTTATATGGAGCAGCCAGAAAGATTTGAAGTAGCTTGAAAGAAACACATGGTGTGCAAATTGAATAAGAGTCTTTATGGATTGAAGCAGGAACCAAAGCAGTGGTAGGTGAAGTTTGACTCATTCATGAAAATTCAAACATACATAAAGACGTATTCTGATCCATGTGTATACTTTAAAAGATTTTCTAATAACAACTTTATTATATTATTATTTTATGTGGATGGCATGTTGATTGTAGGAGAAGACAAGAAGTTGATTGCAAAGTTGAAAACAGATTTCCAAGTCATTTGGTATGAAGGACTTGGCTCAGCACAACAAATTCTTGGGATGAAGATATTTCTAGAGCGAACAAACAAAAAGTTATGGCTATCTCAGGAGAAGTACATTGAACGCATACTGCAACAGTTCAACATGAAAAGTGCTAAGCCAGTTAGTGAACCGTTCGTTGCTCATCTGAAGTTGAGCAAGAAGATGTGTCCTACAATAGTGGAGGAGAAAGGAAACATGGCTAGAGTTCCTGATAAATGGGGATTTTGACTACTTATTAGCGCCTTTTAGCTTTCGTTTTAGTCCAAAAGTGTTCAATTGTATTCCCAAAAATAGATGAAATATGCTTACTTGAAGGAGTTTTGGAAAATGAGCCACTATGATGGAATCCAACTCAAGAAGGAGTAATATAAACAAGGACAACAATCAAGCACAGAACTCAAGTGCGGACCGTAGAGTTTTGTCTGCGGCCGTAGAATGTGAAGGAAAATCAATAGAGTCCCAGTGCAAAGTGCGGACCGCACAATTATTGTGTGGCCGCAGAAGCTACGCAATATTCAAAGTTCAGAGAGTCTCATTTCAAGCTCAAAAAGAAATGTGGACTGCACAATAATTGTGGGATCGCAAAACTCAGCTATGCGATCGCACTCAGGAAATGTGCGGTCCGCAGAAGAGCCCTGTGCGGCTGCACCAAGAATTGTGTGGACCGTATAACATGAGAGATGCGGCCGCAATCAAAAATTGTGTGGCCGCAGAGTCAACTATTGTCAAGAACTGAAGAGAAGTGCGGACCGGACATAGAATTGTGCGGCCGCAGAACCTCCAGAAGAGCATTTTTGTTCGAAAATTCCAACCTTTTATAAATAGACTACTTTCACGAAATTAGGTCAAGTTTTGATTATTGAAAGTCCTGTAGCCATTTTCTTTACCCCTTTAGGCCACTTTAGCTTAATTTGGTGATTTAGCATTGGATTTTTATCCTTTAATCTTGCAATATGAGTTTCGTCATCTTTTTTTCTCTATTTTCTTCTATACCCATTATGAGTAGCTACATTTTCAGGTAGGGTTGTGACCCAACCCTAGTGTGTAAACCTAATGGATTTTTTTGATTTAGGGCTTGTTTATGGTTGGACGTTTATTATTTAGCCTTGTTCTTGCTTTTAATTGTAGAATTAATGGTTGTAAAGATTAGTTCATGCCTATTTGACTTGGTCTCTACTTGAGGAAGAGAGACATAGTCTAGGAAAACTTGGCTAACAAGAATTTAGGATAAAATCAAGAGATTGATAGTCCCAATTAAAGGGTTGAACCTAGAGATAGTAAAATCCGACTTGAGCATTTTATCAACTTTTTTGTTCAATACCCATTTGGACTTGAGAAGGCCGAATTGGGAAATATTACTCTCTTACCTAAAGGTATTGAGTGGGTACTTATATGTTGATAGCTATAATACACCCCGACTTACAAAACAAGCTTTAAAGTTTACAACCCGTTAGGAAAACACCTAGGTGAAGGTCATAGCCCTAGGCTTTTTTATGTATTTGAAAACTATCCAAAAATAATATTCTCTAGTTTTATATCTTAGAATTGTAATCCTTAGCGTAATTTTAGAAGTACAAACAAAACAATATTTGTGGAAGTGCAATCTAGATACTTCACGTGCTCTATCCAAATATATATTACTAATTCCCATCTCAGCTCCCTGTGGATTTGATACCGACTCATGTTAGATATTATTATTGCAATCCACCATTTTACAACCCCGAATAGAGGTGTGACTTGGACGATACCAATTTTTGGCGTCGTTTCTGGGGAGCTAAAAATAGATTTAGCTATATATTTGATTTTGTGTGTGAATTGTCTTTTTTTCCTTCCGTGTTACTAATCTTTTTGGTGAAACAATGGCTCTCAACAACAATGATCCTCTTGGAAACATGCCATTGGGGGATGTGGACGTGGACAATGACCAAGTTGAAGAGGTTCCTCTTGAACCTCAAGCAAATAGACGAGGCCGACCACCTCAAGACAATGTTCCCGTTCCACCCCCATCTCCACTAAGAGCGGCTCCACACTGGGTGTTTTCGAATGAAGGCTATGCAAGTTCCATAGTCCCGCCCCGCATTAGGGCGGGCAACTTTCAAATCAAAAATATTATGCTCACATTGCTAGAGCAACTGGGATTCTTCAATAGGGCTCCGAATCAAAATGCGTAAAAACACTTGAAAGGGTTTGTGGACACTTGCTGGGGGAGTAAAAATACAAACGTATCTGAGAATACTTTAAGGTTGAGGCTATTTCCTTTCTCTCTACGGGGGAAAGCCTTGGATTGGTTAGAAAGGTTACCAAACCATTCCATCTGTACATGGGAAGAATTAGCGGAGAAATTCATTTCAAAGTTCTTTTCTCTTGTGCATATGGCTACTCTTAGAAACGAGATTCTAGCATTCAAACAAGAACCCAATAAGCCTTTGCATGAGATATGGGAGAGGTACAAAACTATGGTGAAATAGTGCCCAAACAATGACATGACGGAGGCTATGATTCAACAAACTTTCTATAGGGGGATCAATACTACCAATCAATGTGTGGTCAACCAACTTTCGGTGGAAATTTCATGCCAAAGCCATATGCGGAAGCTTGTGAGATCTTATATGAAATGGCGAATACTTCATCGACATGGAAAAGTATAGAAAATGCTCCTCAAGGTGATCCAGACGTGATTCACCTGCATAAAGAATTGCATGATCATGGGCAAGCAATTGCCGAGTTGACCAGGTGCAAGGTCAAGGTCCTAAGCAACTCAATGAAATGGAGGGAGTTAATATGATAGTAAACAAGAGAAGGAAAAAGGGTCATCAATTGAAAAACCGTGTGGAACATTATGTGCAAGAAGATATTGGATTTTATCAAGATGAATCTTACAATGAACAAGAGAAGGAAGTACAATATGTGAACAACTTCCAAGGGCAAAGAAACAAATCTCAAGGCCCGAATCAACAACAATGGTGACCTTATAGTAATTAAGGGAATTGGAACTCTACCAACCAAGGCAATTGGAATGGTGGTAACAACCAAGGGAATTGAAATTCTAGCAACTAAGACAATTGGAATGGTGGTAACAACCAAAACAATCAAGGAAATTGGAATGGTCAAAATAACCAAGGGAATTAGAGTGGAAATAGTCAAGGATATTGGGGAGGTAACAACCAAGAGGGATGGAACAATAACCAAGGAAATCGGGGGTCGGGATTTCAAAGGCCCTCGATGTATCAACAACCGAGCAAACCACATCCTTATCCTTCCCATGGTCCAATCTATTCCAACAAGAAGATGGGGAGAATTGAGAACATGTTAAAACAAATGATGGAGAAGAATGTCGACTCCGATGCTCAACTAGACTCTCACAACACTTCAATTTGCAATTTGGAAGTTCAATTGGGGCAAATCTCGCAAGCTTTAAACACTCGTTGTCACTTTTTTATTCTTGTTAATTACAGTATCTCGATACTATGTTATTATTCTGCTTTTATTATCGTGGATATTATTTATGTGGGGGTTCATTTCCAACAGATTGATTGTTATGGCATTTAGGTAATGGTTTACGTATGACATGCCACAACCAAGCCCTTCTCATAATAGTGAATTTGCAACACTCCTTATCTTGTTTGTAATTTAATATAGTGAGTGTTACCTTCAATTGGGCAAGGTGATCAGACATCGTGATGTACACATAATAAGTGTCAGAGATTTGAAGATAAATTCCCTAGATATGAATCATGTAACGTGTAAGATGTAAGTATAAGTTGTAAAAAATGATCTAAAAACATGTTCTCATCATGAATAAAATTTAAGTATGATTTATACGCTTATGCTTTATACTAGTCGTGGTAAGTCCGTGCTGAGCCCGAGCCCAAATCCAAGACCGAAAATTAATACATATGATTATAAAGAATAATTTGCATTATGTTTTTAATTTTTCACCAAATATATTATTTCTCCTGATAAAAAAATAATCATGTGTACTCAAATTATAACCAAGATAAATTTTAAATCCGCCGACACGTTTTCAGTCTTGTATTCCTTGTGAATCCCGAATTGATATACCATATATTATTTAAGAGATTTGCTTAGAACTCGTATCAACACAACAAAGAAGCAAATCTAATTCCCTTATGTTTTAACTCACATGGCTTTAATTTGTTGATTGATACCTTTAAAATGCAAGGTTCTATTTTTATTTAGAGGTAATATTTACGTGGATATCTAGAAGATATAATCAATATAAATCTAGGGGATCATATTTTTACTTAAAGGTAACAATATCCTATATATTTATGATCAAATATATTGTTGATGTTTCATAGATCTTTGCTTTTGGACATTTATTCATTTGCTACATATTGTAGGATAGACAAATGTGTCAGTTTTAGTTTGAACTCTAAAAAATTCAAAAACTAACGATAATGATAATAATTATATATTTTTTTACAAACATATTCTCATAATTTCTAGAGCGTAAGTTGTCCAATATATATGTCACGATCCAAATTCCCAACCCTCGGGATCGTGATGGCGCCTAACACCATACTTGCTGGGCAAGTCAATGTTAGAATTTAGCTAATCGTGTTCTTTTACAAATTTATTTAAACATAAGTAAACAGTTAAAATGAATGCGAAATCTATTACTATTCAACAAATGATATCAATAATAATTAAGTAACGAAACGAAATCACGAAACTAATGCTAATATTGAACTACCCAGGGTCTGGTGTCACAATTTATGAACTACTAAGAATACAACAAGTATTTGGCTGAAAGAAATATATCTCCGTTTTGGATGAATTAAAACAAAAATCTAATTTATAAAGGGAAGACTCCAGGAATCTGCAGACGCAAGTAGATCTACCTCGTGTCTCCGTTTGAATGCTCAAAGAATCAGCTCTGACCGGAACCTGGATCTGCACAAGAAGTGCAGAGTGCAGTATCAGTACAACCGGCCCCATGTACTGGTAAGTGCCGAGCCTAACCTCAATGAAGTAGTGACGAGGCTACAACGGGGCATTTATAACATAACCTGGATATAATGTATAATAAAGAAAGAAGGGAATAATAACAAATTAAACTGTATTTGCAAAAATTAAAAACAACTCGGTTAACTTTTCCATACCTCGTCCGAAAGGCTGTCTTAGGAACATCGGACGCCCTAATCTTCAACTGATGGTAGCCCAATCTCAGATCAATTTTGAAGACACCCTGGCACCCTGAAGCTGATCAAATAAATCATCAATTATCGGCAGTGGATATTTATTCTTGATGGTGACATTATTCAACTGCCGGTAATCTATACACATTCTCATCGATCCATCCTTCTTCTTCACGAACAAAACCGGTGCACCCCAGGGCGAGAACCTATGCAGAATGAAGCCCTTATAAAGCAAGTCTTGCAACTGTTCTTTTAATTCTATCAACTGTGGGGGGGCCATCTAGTATGGAGGAATATAAATGGTCTAAGTGCCAGGAGCCACATCAATGCAAAAATCAATATCCCTGTCGGTTGGCATCCCCGGCAGGTCTGCCGGAAACACCTCGAGAAACTCACGGACAATAGTCACCGAATCTATCGAAGAGACTTCAGCATTAGAATCAAGAATATGAGCCAAATAAGCCAAATATTCCTTCTCAACAATGCAACGAGCCTTGGCATAAGAAACCACTCTGATGGGAGGATGACCAGGAGTCCCTTTCCATTCTAATCGATGCAACCCTGGCAAGGCTAACGTAATTGTCTTGGCGTGATAGTCCAAGATGGAATAATAAGGCGATAGCCAATCCATGCCCAATATGACGTCAAAATCGACCATGTCAAGAAGCAAAAGTTCTACACTAGTTTCGAGACCCTCAATAACGATAACGCACGAAAGATACAAAAGATCTACTACAATAGCATCTGCCACGAGTGTAGATACATAAATAAGAACACTCAAGGAATCACGGGGAACAACCAAATACGAAGCAAAATAAGATGATACGTAAGAATAAGTAGACCCCGGATCAAACAGAGCTGAAGCATCTCTATTGCAAACAGAAATGGTACTTGTGATAACAGCATCAGAGGACTCCGCCTCGGATCTAGTCGAAAATTCATACAATCGGGGCGGGGCCCTATCACCCTAAACCATGCCTCTAGGATGACCTCTGATAGGTGGACCTCCACCTCTAGCAGGTTGGCCTCCACCTCTAACATTCTGACCTCTACCTCTGACTACCTGAACCTTACCCCTGGCTCGTTGGGCAGGTGGTACTACAGCTGGTGTCGGAACTATAGCGCGAGAACTCTGATCCTGAGGCTGATTACCCAAAAATCTCGGACAAGCTCTCCGAATATGCCCGTACTCACCACACTCATAACACCCATCGTGATACTAAGGATGACCCTGACGATCCGGCTGGCCATGGTAATAACTCTGAAGAGGAGGTGCTCTGATAAGAGTTGGCTAATCATTATAAGTCAAGTAAGATCCACGACCACCTAAGGCACCATGGGATGTCTGAAGTGCTGACTGAAATGGCCTCTACCCTGAGTATCCCCGCCTTCAGACGAGGCACCGCTAAATCTATCGAAATGATGAGGTCTCTTGTCCGAACCCTGACCTCCTAGTACAAGAACCATCTCAACTATCCTAGCCACATTGTCCGCATACTGAAATGAAATCTTGCTCCCTGTCTCCTTAGCCATCTGCAATATGATCGGCTGAGCAAGGCCCTCAATAAATCTCCTGACACTTTCTCTCTTTGTGGGCAACAAAAGAATAACATGTCTAGCCAAATCCACGAAGCGATTCTCGTACTGGGTGAAAGTCATGCTGCCCTGCTGAAGTCTCTCAAACTAACAGCGGCGCTCCTCTCGAGTAGTGACAGGAAGAAACTTCTCCAAAAATAGATGTGAAAATTGATCCCAAGTCAGAGAAGGTGACCCAGCTGGTCTAGTCAACAAATAATCCCTCCACCATTTCTTGGTGGAACCAGTCATCTAAACAGCGACGAAGTCGACCCCATTGGTTTCCAAAATACCCATGTTCCGAAGAACCTCATGACAGCTATCAAGATATTCTTGAGGATCCTCTGAAGTAGCACCACTGAAATGAACACGGAAAAGCTTGATAAACCTGTGTCTCCACAAAGCATCGGAGGACATAGCTTTTCCCTCAACAAGCGGTGTTGTAGTGACTAGCTGAACTACCCTAGCTGGATTGGCTGCTGGGGTCTGAATATGTGGAGTAGTCTGATCAGGAGTGTGGGTAGCAGGAGTCTGGACCCCTACTCCAGCCTGAGATACGACTGCTATCACGTGGAGTGCGCCAGTCTGGGCTACACTCTCCAAAGGCCCACTAATCGGACCAAAAAATCATGAAGTACAAGAGTAGCAACAAACCCCTCTGGGACATGAGCTGCTCCCGCTGGAACGGTCTGAGCTGGAACCCCCTCAACAATCTTTATCTGAAGCTCCACAGCTGGGGCTGCTGTCTGAGCAATGGGCTGAGTCCTTCCCCTACCTCGACCTCTGACATGGCCTCTGCCTCTGCCCCTAGTAGGTGCTGCTACTGCTGGAGGACTGGATTGTTGGTCAACAGAATAGGAAGCACGTGTTCTCACCATCTGCGAGAGAATAGAACAGTTCAATCAGTTTCAGATATCACAAGAATCGCACGATAGAGTAGAAATAAAAATTGAGTTTGTTCCTAACTTCATAGCCTCTGAGAGATGTCTCTGTACCGATCATTTAGACTCTATTAAGCTTGTTCGTGAATTGCGAGACCTAGGCAACCTAGAGCTCTGATACCAACTTGTCACGACCCAAATTCCCAACCCTCGGGATCGTGATGTCGCCTAACAACATACGTTCTAGGCAAGCCAGTTAGAATTTAGCTAACCATGTTCTTTTACCAATTTATTTAAACATAAGTAAACAGTTAAAATGAATGTGAAATCTATTACTATTAAGCAAATGATATCAATAATAATTAAGTAACGAAATGAAACCACGAAACTAATGCTAATATTGAACTACACAGGGTCTGGTGTCATAATTCACGAACTTCTATGAATACTACAAGTATTTGGCTGAAAGAAATATGTCTCTGTTTTGAATGAATTAAAACAACAATTTAATTTATAAATGGAAGACTCTAGGAATCTGCGAACGCCAGCAGATCTATCTCGTGTCTCCATAGTGACGAGGCTACGACAGGACATTTATAACATAACCTGGATACAATATATAATAAAGAAAAGGGAATAATAACAAATTAAACCTTACTTGCAACAATAAAACAACTCGGTTAACTTTTCCAAATCTCATCTATAACCAATCCTCACGAAAATTTTCCAAGTTTCAATTTAAAATAATTGTAAGTGTAGAATATGAAATGACAACAATAAAATAGTGAGTATTCCAGTCTTTATGTTTAAAAATCAGTAAACCATGAATATCCTCCCTTATTGCTCCTTGTTGCAGCGCACAACCCGCTCTCATCTGTCCACCCTTATTGCTCCTCCCTATATATATCACCCTTATTTCTCCTATTGCGGCGTGCAACCCGATCCCACCAAACAATCACCTCTCTTTATTCATAAAAAGATTTCACAATTTAGGTCAAAGCCTTTCTCAATATTTATGTCTCAACAAGTGTAAACAGAAAACTGTACTATTCATAACCTTCATCAATAATCATTTCACCATGAAACCAACTAGAATATATAGTAAAACGATGTCAACTAGCTCACCCTTTTATGTATCAAAATGAAGCCAAGGGAACAACCAACACTTCCAAAACACTTGAAAAAATACTTAACAACAAGTTGACGAAAACAAGTAGACATGGGGGCATCAATGATCATAAAACATTTAAGATAGGGATCAAATAGATTGAAAATGGCGAAGGGATCATGTTCAACAGATAATTTGGTGATGCATAGATACTCGTCACCTCACCTATACACCACTCACATGCAATTCCACATAGCGTTTCAGTTGGGAATTCCTATTCCCTCAAGTCACGGTTAAACCAAACACTTACCTCAATTTCACAAGCAATTCACTGCTCAAGCACAACTTTTCCTTTGGAATTTGCCTCTAACCCGCTCGAATCTAATAACAGTTGTTTCAATATCATTAATTATTGCTAAAGGCATTAACTTTAATGAAAAATCATGGTTTTCCTATGTTTTCTTAAAAGACGAAAATCAACCCTAGGCCCGCTTGGTTGAAACTCGAGGTTCGGATCAAAACCCGTTTACCCATTCTCCACCAAACCCGGATATATAATTGGTTTTGGAACCGGACTCAATTCGAGGTCTAATTTCCCTAATTTCGAAATTCCTAAGTTCTATCCAAAAATCCCAATTTTTACTATGAAAACTCTAGATTCTATGATGAAATATTGTAAAAAGTTGTTAAGGATTGAAAGGAATTAGTTAGAGATCACTTACCAATGATTTGGAGAAGTTTGGGTCTTTGGAAAATTTCCTATGGAGGTTTAGGGTTTGAAAGAATTGAAAAATGGGTGAAAATCCCGTCTAAAATCTCACCTAACAGGCTACAGTTATCACAATTGCGATCAGGGGTTCGCAATTGCGAACCCTTTGAAATCCTGATGCCTTCGCATTTGCGACATCTGAAGTCCTTCGCAGTTCCGGCTAAAGTTTTGCATTAGTGAGAATGGCCTTCCCAATCCTCCTTCGAATTTGTGACAATATTGTCGCATTTCCCAGGCATGCAACCTTTGCATTTGCAAAGTCTAATCTCGCATTTTCGAGATCAGAGGCCCGTGCAAAACACTAGATGCACAGATGAGTTTTCTTAAGTCTAAATCGCTCTGTGACCATACCAAACATGCACGCAAGTCTAAAAATATCATACAGACTTGCTCGTGTGATCAAATCATCAAAATAACATCAAAAACTATGAATTAACCTCAAAACTCATGATTTTCTCAAGAACACTTTAATTTCACTATTTCTCAACCGGATGTCCGAACCATGTCAAATCAACTATGATTCTCACCAAATTTCACAGATAGGACTTAAATATCATAAAAAACTTGTACCGAACTCCGAAACCAAAATATGAGCCTGATACTAACGATTTCACACATTAGTTCATTTCTTTATTTCCTTAATAATCCAGCAAAATAATTTTCTTCAAAAAATTGATTTCTAAGGCTAGGGACCTCGGAATCAAATTTTGGGCATACACCCAAGTTCCATAATTTACTACGGACCTTCTGGGGTCATCGGAACACGGATCCGGGTCTATTTGCTCAAAATATTGACCGAAATCAACTAAAACCAAATTTTAAATTCCAAAATTATTATTTCTCATATTTTTACATAAAATCTTTCCGTTTTCATGCATGGAATTTTCACGTAAATTGAGGTAACTAAAATTTATCTTTTTAAGGCTAATGATCCCAGAATAGTGTCTTAATTCATAATGTAACGACCCTATCGGCCGTTCCGATAGTTTTAGCCTCGTTTCCCACATTTATGCTTCATTATATGTGGTTCAGTTCCATTATGTTGTGTTAGGTTGGTTGGCTCGGGTTCAAAGCAATTTTTGGAGAGAAATGAGAAACTTAGTCTCTTAACTTGGTTCTACAATGAGAAAAGTCAACCGGAAGTTGACTTATTAGTGTATGATCTAAAAATGTAGTTTTTATGGTTCAGATAGCTTCGTTAGGTGATTTGGGACTTAGCAGTGTATTCAGAATGTTATTCGGAGGTCTGTGGTAGAATTAGGCTTGAATTGGCGAAATTGTATTTTTGACGATTTCCGGTCGGCAGTGGAATATTAGTTATCGGGGTCGAAATGGAGTTTCAGAAGTTGGAATAAGTTCGTAGAGTCGTTTGTGATGTGTGTGCAAATTTTCAGGTCGTTCGGACGTGGTTTGGTTGGTTTCGGCATTGTCCGTGAATTTCGGAAGTTTTAAAATCCTTAGGCTTAAGTTTTGGATTTATTTGGTTTTTTGATGATATTTTTTAGTGTAACGGGGGTTCTACTAAGTTTGTGTGATGATGTGATGTGACGGTATATTTGGTTGAGGCTCCGAGGGGCTCTGGGTGATTTCGGATGGTCATCGGAAGGGTTGGATTTGGATTATGCAATAGAAAAGCTACTGGTGTGGCCGCACCTGCGAACGGGGAGCCGCAACTGCGATGGCTCGCAGGTGCGAATGATAAACCGCAGATGCGGAAATGGGACCTTAAGTGGAACTCGCAGATGCGCACCTGGGACCGCTGGTGCAAGCAAGTGACCGCATGTGTGGAACCCCTGGGCAGAGCATATAAATACTTTCCTTCGCAAATTTTAGGTATTGTTGATTATATTTTCATACGGGTTGAGTCTTTTGTGAGCAAATTGAAGAGGGATTTCAAGGGATTTTCATGGAGGTAAGTTTCTTGGACCTAAAACTCGATTCTATGTTGGTATTTAACTGATTAAGCATGGTATTAGTGGAATTTAATGGTATAATTTGAGTGGTTAGGGCTTGGAAATTTGAGACTTTGATTTAAGGATTTGAGGGGTCATTTTTCGTCGGATTTTGATATATTCGGTATGTATGGACTCGTGAGAGTGTAAGGATTCTAGTTTTGTGTGATTTTTATCGGATTTCAAGACGTGGGCCCGGGGATTGGGTTTGGCCGAATTCGGAATTTGTGATGTAATTTGATAATTTTGATGTGGTCTTCGCTCCTTTAGCACATATTAATGATATAATACTAATTTTGGCTAGATTCGGGGCGATTTGTGGCTGAGTCTAGCGGCAAGGGCATTGCAGAGTTGAGTTTTGACATGATTGAGGTAAGTAATGCTTCCAAACTTGGTTATGAGGGTTCGAAACCCTGAACTACCTGTTATGTGACTTAAATTGGGTGACGCACATGCCAAGTGACGGGCGTACGAGCGTGCACCGTGAAACTAATGACATGGTTCATTCCATGGCACTGTTTAGTGGTTTTCTCTTGATGATAATTGTGCTTCTATCAATGTGATAAATGTAAACTTGCTAAATATTATGTTAAGGCTTTGCACCGACACTGCTGAGACTCGAGTGGTCATTAATTTCTATCATCTCATGTATTTCATTGATATTATATACTAAGTCCTGTCATAGCATATCATATCATGTCTTAGTCTCGATAATTGTTGATTTTGCACATTATATCATTGATTCGGGCTAGTTCATGCATTGTGAGTCCATGTGAGCGAGACTGGAGAGTGATGACTGAGTGAGGCCGAGAGCCTGATATTGAGTGACAGATATAGGATCGGGCTGCACGATGCATCATGTTATATTAATTATGCATGTATCTGGCTTATGATAGCGCTTGGGTTGTAAGATCCCTACAGGGGTCTGTAACACTCCCCCATGAGCGCAGTGATATTTGAGGGATGAATCTTTCCTGGACATGGATCTTGTCTGGAGTGATATTTGAGGGATGGATCTTCCCTGGACATGAATCTTGTTCGAAGTGTTTATGTTCGGAGATGGATTTTCTCCATGAGGCTGGATTGACATATTTCTCCCTAGTACTGAGAAATTGATGTCAGTGATATGTATACGTATTCTGGGATGGATCTTCCCTGGGCCGTCGAGCCATATACAATACCGAGTGGGATGATGTGTATATATTCTGGGATGTGTATATATTCTGGGATGAATCTTCCGTGGGCCATGCGAGCCATATACAGTACTGAGGAGACGAGTATTTGAGAGGGGAGCACATTATGTATTTCATACTGCTGATACATTGGCATGTAGAATACATTGAGTTATATATGTTAAATTGTTCAGAATCGGACTTGTCTTATCACCTTGAGCTGTCTAATTAACTGAAAGCATGCCTAAATTTCTGTACATTTGTTACATTGCAAATGTGGAGGTTTAGTCTGTCACTACTTCTCAACCCACAATTTGGGCTTGTTACTTATAGTTGGTGTACTCACGTTACCCCCTACACCTTGTGTGCAGATCTAGGTATCCCTGGCCATGGTAGTGCCAATTGATCATTTTGGCTGCGAATCATTTTCGGAGAGGACGAGGTAGCTGCTTGGCGATCGCAGACCAGCTATCTCTTTCCGTATCTTCCTTGTGTATTTTTATTGATTATTTCTAGACAAAGTTGTCTTGTTAAATTTTGGGAACAAATGTAGTATTGGCTCATGATTCAGTGACACCAGATTTTGGGATTTCTCTTTTTTTGGAGCATTTTAGGTTTGAATCTATCTTTTATTTCAGTTCTTCTCTGATGAAAAGGGGTAATATTTAAATATTGTCATGATAGAAATTGAATTGGTTAAGAGTGTAGGTTTGCCTAGTTCCACGATAGGCGCCATCACGTCCGGATTGGTTTTAGGGTCGTGACACATAAGATGACTCTTTGGGACATCACAATATATTATTTTAAAGCCTTTCAAATTTAAAATATATTTTTATTTGAAAATTTCAATTTTGATATCTAAAAATTATATCGGAATGATATTTGAAACAGAAAAAAGAGCACAAAGTTACGTTTTGAAAAAAAAAACTAATCAAAATATTCTATACAAAATCAAAACTATTTAAAAGACCAAAAAGCCTAACCAAGATGTTTTTTTCTTTAGGAATAAGTTTAAAAGAAACAAAACAAAAATAAAATTGAAACTAGGCAAAAAAGACCAAGGAGACACACCTTTATTGATACCCATGAGAATAACTTACTTAAGTTCCTACGATCTTTTTAACCGAAAAATAAAATTATAAATGTCCACACACCAAAATAGAGTTTAAAAATATTAAGCTTAATATATTTACTCTTGTTAATATTTTAAGTTTTTTACTTTTATAGGATGTGTTTATGTTAATGTAGTGATAACATTATGAAGACTGATGAATAAGAGTTGGATGCTTACGTATTTTTCTTGAATAAGGTAAAAAGTACATATAAGCTATAGTACTTTAACAATTCTAATTATAAAATCAAACATTTTGATTAAGATGCATCCATGATTCCATTTGAAGACTTAAGAAAGCCCAAAAGGTTAATTTCCTTTAGGAAATTTATATAGGCATCTACTGTGATAAAAAAGTTAATGTAGGGTGAGAAAGGGTAGTAGAAAGATAAGTGTACTATCTCATATAAGAAACCCATATAATTACAAAAATAGGACTTAAAAGTAATATCATTAATTCAACACCCACAAAATTGATAAAGTAAAATATGGAAACTTTAAGGGCAATAGTTTTGAAAACTTGAATGTGAGGACGATAAAAGTTTTGGGTTGTCACATAATTAGAAAAGTTTTGTAGTTGTTATAAATAGAACTCTATTTAGAGTGAATGTCTATCTTTTAGAGAGTTCTACTTTGTGGCTAAGTCATTTTTCCCCCTATAAATAGAGGGGTCTTACCCCATTTTAAATCATCCCAAAATTCAATAAGAAACTCCTCTCTCTCTTTATCTACAATATTGTCCTTGTTCTTTATTGTTTCATAACACGTTATCAGCACGAGACTCTACCGTCTCAAGAAGCTCTTTGAGAAGATTAAGGTATAACTTTTCTCCTCTCCTTTTCTTTTAATTATGACTGACATTATGAAAAGAAAGTTCGTTGCCCTTGAAATTTCGGGCAAGAACTATATGACATGGGTGTTGGATGCTGAAATCCATTTAGATGCAATGGGTCTTGGAGACGCCATTAAAGATAAAAATAAAGCATCTACCCAAGACTGTGCTAAGGCCTTGATTTTCTTGCGCCATCACCTTGATGAAGGGTTGAAAATAGAATATCTCACAGTCAAAGATCCACTTGTTTTGTGGAATGGCTTAAAAGAAAGATATGACAACTTAAAGTTGGTCACTCTTCCACAAGCACGATATGATTGGGCTCATCTGAGGCTCCAAGACTTTAAGTCTGTTTCTTAATATAGTTCTGCAATGTTAAGAATTACTTCTAT